>VWPW01007396.1:175577-446989 GCA_013389825.1 Crypturellus undulatus
AAATTAAAAAAAAAAAAAAAAAAATGCACACAGTTGTAGCAACCAAATACTGGGCTTCAAGGTGCACGTGTGATAGTGTGACAGAGAGGTCCAGGGAAGCAGACTGCATCTTGGTGGATAAAATCACTGAGCCAGAGATTATGTGGAATTAGAGAACTCAGCCCCAAACCCTTTGGCCTACTAATCCACCTCTGTTGTGCAAAATTATTTGTTTATTATAAGCATACTCTATGTCTGACAGCTTATATTCCCACTTTTTGAAAGGAGATGATCACAAGAGGAGAAAATATCCTTTTTTCTGTGGATTATGTCTATAAACAGAATGACTATCAATAAAAATGAAATTATAATCTTTCTTTTTTCTTCTACTTCCTTAAAATGCTGTAGCTTATTTATCTATGAAAATTCGTTGTTGACAGAAAATGATTTTCAACAATATTCTGCTATTTATTCAATTTTGCAGTCAGAATGACTGACACTGAGTGGGTGGCAAACAACCTGCCAAGGTCACGAAATCATTACTTTCCCCAAAACTGCCACCCATGATCTTGCTGACAAGCGCTCGCGCTTTACATATGCTAAAAACAGCCTCCACCTGTTAAGAATTAAAGGAAATGACCATATAACTACCAGCTGAAGCAGAAAAATGGAATTACTCCACAATAATGAATCCAGTTTTTAGATGAATGCTAAGCAAAAGCAGTGAACAATTCTGTTATCTGGGTTTCTGAATAGTACTTTCCTCTCGAGTGACAGCCATCGTTTTTTTTTTTTTTGGTAGATGTAACAAGTCCAACTCAGAAACAGTGCATTCTGTAGGATTTTTTTTTAAGATTAATAATTATTTAAAACATAGCTCTGTGTTCCTCTTCTTCCTGACCTACTTTGATAAAGATGAATGTTAAGTAGCGCTGTGCAAATCACAATGTGTAGAGCAGAGACATTCTCTTCCTCCTTGTGATTAAATTATTTGTTGTATTCTTAGTGATGCCATGTCTCCTGCTGTCCGAGGCGTACTGTTGTGCTCCATATACAAAGTCTAAATGTGAAGAAAGTTATAGTTTTGTCATTCACACCAAAATAACTCATGTATTGTGCATTTTATTCTGACCTACTGGAGATATTTTGTGTTGCTTGGGTCTTCCATGTGCTCAGTTTCCTCAGCTAAATGGATGAGAAAAGGGTAATGAAGCCTGTATACATGTTGAGAGGAAATAATTAAAATATGAAAGGCTTTATTATGTCACTCAGTGGCAATGTAAGCATGCTTTGAAGGTACATATCTGCCTGTAGCTCTGAAATGTCACTAGTAATATAGAGAAAATGAAGAAATAAATGAGAAAATGAAATAATCTCTATCAAAAGTGAAAGGATGGAATGAAAATTAAAAACCTAAATCTTGTAGATTAAAAAAAAGATATTGCCATCTGGCTTTAATGTCATAACAAAATGGAGAGATACAAGTTTAGAAAACTCATCTGCAGTCTTCGAAAATATCTTCCTCCATGGATGGCAGACCCATCCCTATTATTCCTGTTCATGGGAGATGCATCTGAAGCCAAGGGAAGCTTGCAGTCAGAAACAGCCTGCTCTTCCTTCTGGGTCTTTTACAGTGCCACGCTCTGTCTTTGTGCAGCTTCTTGTTGTCCACCCCTCAGTAGTGTGAAAGAGCACCCAAATCATCCCCTCCCCTGGGACTGGGCAGCACTCGGGTAGCTCCACGTTGTTTGTTTGGGTCACTGGGCTGTGTCACTAGTGAGAATCTCTGCTCTGAGATTATTCTGCTTGTTCTGAGAACACTGGGGACCTCTAAACCAGATGACAGAACTACCAGTCATTTCCATGAAATCTACCTGTCTTCCAGTAAAAAACAATGCATTACAGAATCAATAAATAATGCAGTACACAATGTTCATTGCTAAAATACACTTTTCTACATTACTGTATGTGTATGTATTCCTCTATATAAATAGCATTGCACAAATCATAACAATTACCATGTGGAATCATAACAAAAACTCAGAATACTCTAGCAATCAGTATGAATTTTCCTTCATATTTGGGGCAGTTATCAATAAGTATTTTAGTTTGACTAAAACTATCATCCATCCATCACTCCTCACTGGCAGAGATCTTTGCTAATTATGTGTTACACATTCATGCTGGTGCCTTGCTTATTTTCTATAGTATCTTAGTCTACAGCATTAGGCTGTCAAAAAATCATGGTCTCCAGTAAAATCAGTGCCTTTCTGCAGTGACAGAGTGTTAGCTAATCATAACAGAAGAACAAGAGTGGAAACATTTGGAGTGATTTGAGACACATCGTTTTATAGCAGATTTTTTGATAGTTGGTATTATATATTTTGATAGTTGCATATTGCATATTCTGGCTGGCTCACACTACTGGAATTGACAAATAGCTTATGTTAGTTTTTAATTTCAGTAATACTGTATTGAGTACCTTAATAAAATGACCACAGAGTCCCTGAAAAGTACAATGAATGCAGGGAGAGAGCAGCAGACACACTGGATGCTCCTTACTGTCTAGTTAGAAGTAGAAAATGGTTTTTTTCTCTACTCTTTGTGGGCATTTATGAGTCTTTTGAGGCCTTGTGGTTATTGGCCCATTCTTTTCCCTTTCCTTTAAGGACTCTGCTATGATTCTTTGCCTGACTGCTCTTGCCCTATTCTAGAGGATGCTGCAAGAATCCTGCCAGAACTACCCAATATATTTATTAAGAAGGAGCTTTTAAATTAAATAATATTAAAACATATTAAAATAGTCTGTGGTGTCTTTAAGAATATCTATTGAAAGTCTTCAAGAAGAAATTCACCAAGAAGGGAAAAAAAAATCTCTAATTGTTTTAACTTTCTCTGATGCAAAAAAAAATCTTTTAGGGATTAATGTCAGGAATATTTTCTCTGTGTTAAAGAACAATAACTTTGTTCAAGCTCAAATTAAAATAATCAGGCATTTACATTCTTTAAATAATCATATTATTTCATGTATATGATCTAAAATTTTTAATGGATTTTTTTACCTTGATAATTAAAGACAATGCTTTCAAATGCAAATACACAATTAAACAATAAATCTCTTTTTGAAATTAAAAAATATGTGGTTAGTATCCTAAATTCAGGCAAACATTTGGAAATGTTCAGTATAAAACTTCTGTTTGTCTGGTATTTAGATCAGTTTACAGTTTGATCACAAAGATAGGATTCGCAAAGTGACTGGCTGTGCCTGACAGAAATGTGAATGTCTGACTATGAAGCAAATCTTTATTAATCTTAAAGCATCTTTTTTTTTTTTCTCTGTGTTCTGCCATTTTAAATCCAAATTCCCCCCAAATATGTATTTTTCAAAACACACATGTTAAAATGTATACAAAATATATAGTATGTGATGATTAATATCTCTCAGTCCTGCTCCAAAACAAGAACTATTTTCTATACTTCCAAACCATGTCTAGCAATTATAGTAATATATAAATACAACATATTATCTGGTTGAAATAAATTATTTAATGTTACATTAAATTTTGACATTTCTATTTAAATCCCCTTTGAAGTTTAGTGTGTTATACCTTTAAGGAGAATGCTTATAAACAGAGCAGTCTTCATAATTCAAGATTCACTCTGTAGGTGACCTTGTCACTTTACAAAATCTGTGAGAGACCAACCGAAATTAAGAAGAACGCACTATGCAGAAAAGCTGACTAAGGTAAATAAAGTTAGGACTAACTAACATCCAGAGGGTCTTTCAGAAATTGCAGTGCAGTGTTCCTAAAGGCCTATGAATATAGCAAGCTAGAGTTTTATTCAGTTTTTCTAAAATTAGTTAACCATCTAAGGGATGATTTATTTAGGACAGAAGATGGTAAAAAAGAAATGGCAACAGGTCTTCCTTTCTCCAGAAGCCTCTTCTCGGGCTTCCCAGCTGTACAAGACCTACATAGATCCCCCTAGTTCCAAGGGGATCAATAAAGCTGCTGCACTGGGGAAACTTTGCACCTCATCTGTAGGGACCTGCATTCCTCCTGCCATCTCATTACTGCTGCTGCTGAAGGTCTGGGGTGATTTCAACCCATTTATGACTTCGCTGCAGTCAGAATTGTTTTGCATTGGCCAGAGGTAGATTCATATGCTTCATGCAATGCAAAAGTGGGGAGGCCAAAAACTTCACATGCTGCCTGGGAAGAACCTTATTAGTCATTGTCAGAGCTCAGTACTTTCTGACCAGGTTCTCTCAAATATTCCACATATACAGCAAGTGCAATGATTAATGTACCAGTTTCCTTTGAACATATTTAATATTACACGGGCATTTTGATTTAGTAGAGTGATGTAGCAATATACTGAAATCACAATACAGATGTACACTTATACCATTCAGCCACAGTACCAAGGCACTTACCATTACTGGTTTCTACAATATGTTCATGGTCATGACACCGTGTGCCACCAGCTGCTGGGAAGGAATACGTGGGCTGAAGCCAGCTTAAGCCCACTGCTCTCTTAAAAATTCCTTTGCTAGCAGTCCGGGTTTCATAACTTATGTTGACCTGAGCCGCTTAAAACTGAACCTATCAATGAAGTTCAGGTAATTGGCTTATTAATATATCCCCAAAATAGGAAAGTGACCACGTAGGGAGCCCTGACTGAGAATCTCACCTCCCCTCAGAATATTTCAGGAGAGGAGAAAAATGCAAGATGTCACGAGTGGTCAACCTCAGAAAAGCCAAGCAGATTGCAATTGCCTACAAGGAACAGAAAGTCTGTTTGAGGTGATTTTTTTCACTGGAGCACTATGACACAGATGTTGCATCATGGTTAAAAGACTTGCATTAGAAATCTGGAGCCAATTAGATCATTTACCAAACATCTAGGCACAACCTAACAGGATGTTCCTAAGTGCACTGGGAAGCGCATTACTGTTAATGCAGTAGTTAATATTTGAAAAGCATTTAATTGAACCATCTTGTTTGAAAAAAAAAAAAAGACATCTTGAGATTCTGAAATCTATTCAGAGTTTTGTTTGGGTAGAGACAATGGCTGGCAGGCAGCCTAGGAGAGTGTAATAAAGAGGGAACTATTATATCTGTCAGTCTTTCACAGGAAACTCTAAGTCCTATGTCTCATTTTTCTGCTCTGCTTGATAATGTAATAATTTTCATGAAAGGAATACACAGAAATATAATGAAAAATGATATGATTGTGCAGTGAAAGATAAAGCTATTTGAGACTCGACCGTCTCAGTTTACTGCACAGGGCTTTAGCTGGGTGACAATCTGTTGAAGTCAACAGGACTCATTTGTCTCCAGATATTCACAGTACCTTGAAAATTTAGAAGAACAGCTCTTAGACTCTGTCTACCTGGACATACCTCTAGGTGAATTGTCTTGGACTCTGTGCATGCACTGGAGCCAGTGCCACAAAATTCCATTAAAAACTTGCTTCTACTCACATGCAACAGCCATTTGGATAAGGACACCATATTACCTTGTTAGAAGTTCAACTTCGGTTACTCATTCTACTTCCACAATAAATTTCTGATAGAACTGATCCTCTCAAAAATTCATATATACTTCCCTGTATACTTCCCTGAGTTTCAAAAGAAACTCCAAAGCTATTTCCTACAGTCTATATTTGATATTGCAGTCCCATCGCTTACCATCCTTTCCCCATTAGGCATCCCCACTGTGAATTGGAAGCAGAATTCTGAAAAATATTTGGAAGTAAATGCAAGAAACAGTCTCATCTTAAGTTCAGCAAAGCAGATGGGAATTACTGGAATATATAAGCGATTTTTCTGGGAACACACTATAGTCAGGAAGTTCTCCTACCTTGAATATTTTTTACATTCACAAGGCATTACATGGGATCTCAGACTTCAAGTCAAATATTCCTGATTGTCTGGAGTTGAAAAGCTTGACCTAATTTTAAAGAAACTTAGAAACCTTTGCATTTGAATTAAAGTAATTATAAAGTTTGAAAATGAGTTAAGATGTCAAGGCAGAGATGGTTTTAGAACTTATTTTTCTATAGAGCAAAAAAGGCTGATGTTTAAAACATCATTAGTAAATCAATAAATGCATATTTCAGAAAAAGTGTTCTTTGGTGTGAATGTGTAAAGTAGAACTGAGCCCTCTGAGATGGAGAGAAGCTTGTAGTAAACTTGCAGTAAAAGATGAAAGCAAAATAAGGTTTTGCTAGTTGGAGGAAAATAAAGAAAATATCTCAGAAATAACTATCTTTAAATCAAATATAAGAGGTTGTGTGGGGTAATATTGTTAACACTATATCAACTAAATAAGCTAGATGATAGTTTAGTTAACGAACTAAATATGAACTGGAGGTTTATTTGCAGGTATTTCTTAATAGCAATTCTTCAAAATTGAAATTCTACTGAGTTGATGGTAAATCCTTTTATTCATTATAGTTTTTGGCTTTTGAATGAACTTGAAGAATATTCAGAATTTTGTCTGCCTGATTTATTAAAAGAAGCATGATGTATTTTTTTTCTATATGGTATCAGAAAGTAGCATATAAATCTGGAAAATAATATCAAGTATCAGAATACTTATGTATCTGAAAACATGGGAGTACTTCAAAAAACGTCAGAGTCTCCATGCTAATAAGGTCAGAGCACTCTTTGCAGGTAAAGTGCTGAGTGCTGTGTAGTGGAATGTGCTGCCCCATCTACTTTTTGTGGGTAAATACAATTTTCCCATTAGATTGCAGTGCTTTGCAATGAAAAATGTGCTGTAGAGTTGGAAATAGAAACAAGCAAATCTAAGAGCTGCAACGTGCTTATGCTATAATGGAATGCAAGGCCCAAGTTCAAGTGTCAAAGATTGATTTCATTTTAATACATCCTCAAAGCACTTGAAGTACAGACAGCTTTAAGGCAAAATCATTCAAAGCAAGTGCTGTCTGTCACTGAATCCAAACATCACTCCTTAAGAGAAAACCTAAATGTCTGCATTTTTGTGACATTATAGCTACTAGAATCATCTAAAGCTAATCTTGCACGTTCCAAAAACAATAACTAGTGCTGAAGATGAAAGGCATTTCAAGATGTTCCTGAACCCATAAATAAGAATTGCTTGCACAGAGGTGGTATTTGGTGATTGTGTTAAAAAGCCCAAATCAGTATCATTAATATATGATCCCAAGGAGCAGCGACTCAAGAACTCAGGTCCCCTGAGGTACTGTTTCAAGATTATAAGTAGCTTCAGATCACTGGTCTTTACAAAATACTTACTTTATATGGATGTGATGAATGACACTTTAGTCAGACTAAGGACAGGACAGATTTATCCTATTACTCTCAACTATGCTGGCAAAAATGATGCTTAAATAACAAATATACAAATATATTTCTCAATATAAATCTATTATCTTAGGACAAAAAATACCAGTCATACTATGAATGGTAGAGGTAATGTAATGTGGAGATGTAAAGCCAAGACAGGGAAACAGTAAAATTACATTAGCAGTTGTATTAGTAGTATAATAAGCTATACTGTGGAAGTATTTTATGGTTGCCAATAGAAAAGAGAGAAATTATTGCTGCAGACACGGTCTTGTCCTGGGACTGCATATCCAACAGCAGCAACGGGACAGGTAAATAGCTCAGCTAGAAAAGGGAACTGAGAGCCGTTTAAGGTTTAAGGTGAAGAAACATTTTTCTGTGAAGTTAGATAGAGATGTCCTTACCTCAAAGAAAATGCGCTGTATGTTAATAAGTAGGAATTACATAAAAAAAAACAAAAAAATCATTGAATAGGAAGCTCATAGTCATAAAATGAGTAAGAGATACAGAATCCATCTTCATGTAAAATAGTGTAATCAACCTAAAAATTCATCATTCACGATTTCATTATAAGTATAATCAAATGTGAGCTTGAAGACGAAACAAACTCATCACTAAAAGTAGTGAATCAAAGAAACATTAGAGCACAGTCATTTTTGACAATCTGATGAAGATATTGAAATGTGTATTGGGCTAATTAAAACATTCACTAGAATTCAAAATGTTTTAGATTTAAAATTGCTATAATAAACTGCCAAAAATTAAGGTTTAGAAGACAGAGATAACTGTTCCCTAAATTACTTAAATCCCTCTCTTTTTCTTCTGAAGGTTTTGGGGGTTAGTTCCAACCCAGCATAGAGTTCAGAATAGAATAAGAAAAAGTTGTATACTCGTTCCAAGGATTGTGGTTTCCTTCTAACCTCAGCAGAAAAAAATATTTTTCATAATGCAACAGGGCATGGGGTCCATCTTATGAAAAGTGTTAAAATTACTGAGATGTTGAATTGTAAAAATGTTGAACTTCCATTCCTCTGCTCCAGATTTTTAATACAAAAGGGTTTTCCAGAATTTGTTCCAACACAGATTTTATAGGGCATCTTGAGAACAACTGGGGATAAATTATGCTCTTGACTCTTTAATTCTCAGAAGCTGCTAACAGAAAGCTACAAGCCTGAGTAAATTCAAAGGGTTTGTTTTCCTTTGCCAAAGAGAGGATTCTGAATTATGCCTCTTTATAGTGCTGTATATTCCAAGAAAGAAACCATCTATCCTGAAATTCTTGTGCAGTTCTAAATACATAAGGCTGTAAATAGATGAGGTAATTTACCAGAGGGCCCATAGCTTGGCCTTTAATTATGCTTCTGCAGAGAATTATAGTAGCAGCTAATTGAAGTTAAAAATGAATGCTGCCTTTTATAATTTAAAGGTACAATTTACCTTTTATTCTGTTGATCATAGATCAGAGACTGTAAAACACATCTAAATTCTAATATTTGTGCCCTCAAATAATTGTTCTTGAAAAGCAATGCTCTAAGTGATATTTTAAAAATATCACTTCATTTAATGCTTTACAGTGCTTAATTTCAAGCAGTGTAGATATTATGGATCCTCATGCTTGTTTCTATTGGTAAGACTGGGCTGTAATCCCTGCAGAAATATCCGAGGCAAAGCAGGTTGTTGGGGTTCAGGAGGCTCCTTCAGGAGTACCCCTCACCTGGGAGGTCCCCTTGGCAGTTGAGCCAGCTCAGAGAGGAAATGTGCAGACAAGTGTCTGGCAGTACAAAACGTCCTTTGACGCCCCATGTCCAACAAGGGCAACACAGGACGCCTAAACCCTTATGCAATCTTGGGTGCCCAGAACTACAACAGGACCTGCTCATGGCAAGGTACAAGAAAGGATAAGCATGAGGATCCTGATGAAAACATTAAGCAGTATGTGTTACATTGCCATATGTACTGGAAATGCATATTTTCTGGAGAGGGGTTTGGGTGATATATCCAGCTGCTTTACTGGCAGGAAGAACACAGTGGTAATATTTCAAAATGACTGAAAAAGAGCGAGGACGAATTCACATGGCTGAGTGTTCAAAATAAGGTAATAGGCGTCATGGTATTTAAATCTATAAGAATATTGATTATTTTTATTTTAACTGCTTCATTCTAACTTTTACATTTATTTTGCTGAGATAAATAGTGACACTAAGATCTCTTCAAATATGAAAAGAATAGTTGAATTGCTTTAAAAGAAAATTGCATATTGCTATACCTCAGTCACCAGAGTCACATTTTAAAAGTAGATAACACATTTGAGAGAAGATATTCTCAGTTTAACTAAAAGTGCCAATTATAAAGATGGTAATGAACACAACACTAATAACTCTCAGAAACAAAAGGCAAAATTAAGACTTAAGAAGTCTTAGTAGATTCATCTGTATCCATGCTAAGTCATTGGTTTTGGAAATGCAATAGTTTAATAAGTAGCAAAAATAGTACATGACTACTTAGTTTATAAGCTCTTGCATCTACACAGTATAGATACCATTTGCATTCACTGAAGACTTATTAGGGAAGACCAGGCAGGGGGTAGAAAGCATATTAGTTAAATGTGAAGCTAATACTAAACTCAAAGCATTTGTTAATATTAGGGAAGGAGCCAAAACAACATAAGAATATGGAGGAATTTAAAATACAGATGAAAAAAAAAGCAGATGAAAATACACCACAAGGAAGCATCCTGCAATGAGATTTTGGACGCTGTCAGTATGTGATGGGCATATTTATTATCAGCACATAGCACTGATAAACTGAATCGTCTGTATCATCTCTCTCATTATTACTGTTGTTAGAGGAAGACTGTGATTCGGCAAGATTCTGAAACACACGTGGAATAATAGTAAGCCCAGATTCCAATTTTATTAAGCAAGGTACTTCAGTATGTACCTATATACCATTAAAGTCAATGTCTTGTTTTGTATTTTAGCCCTTTAGACTTTTATAATGCTTAAAGACTATTCCAAAACACTACAAAGTCAAATCTTAATGATCCCTCAAATTAGGTTTCAGTTCCTAATTCTGCTCTTCTGATTCAGTAAAATCTCTTGGGTCTTTGTCAGAAGGAAGAGAACTCGGCATAAAAATCTAGTAGTTTTGGAAATTAAGGACAAAGCATGTGCTTTGTTGTGTTTCCTTAAAGGAACAAAAGAGAGAAGAGAGTATGTGAGGTTCCTTTTATCTGGGGCAAAAGCTAAATTAAAAATTACAGATAGTAAATTAATGTAGCTTAAGTTAGAAATCCACACTGCAAGTGATCTTTGGGGCACTATTCAGACTTATTCCTTCCGAGTTACAGGTAAACTATCTGCATGGCCCCAATTGAAAGAGCTAAGGGTTACTGTGTTACTTCTGTATACTGAGAGGGAAAATTACAAAATTATAAATTTTACAACTCTCCCCCATATATTCAGTGAGAATGGCACAATTAGTAATAGAAATTTTCTGGGGCCAGATCTGCTCGGGATGCATGACTAGAAAAGGTAATCTCAATAAAGCAGCAAGCAGATCTGCTTTATTTATTTATATGATTGTTTTTCCTCCATCTTCTGACTCTTTCTAGCCTAGTGTGCAAAAAAAGGAGAAAGTTGAAGCATGCATAGGCTGAGTAACAACCAACGTCTTTTGGGGGCAACTACTGAAATGTAATTAACTATCACCCTAGGGAATCAATGTTGAAAAATAGCTTTGACAAAAAAGAATAAGTCAGATTCAAGCACGTATTTATTGTTGACTGAATACAGAGATGTGGCTTATGCAGTTTGCATTAAGTATTCATCCTTGACTGAGACCTTTCTACAGAAAAAAATGACAGTATTAATCTCATTTTTTCTCTGACAGAAATAGGAAAAAAATAGGTCCAAAGGTGATATCGTCACTCCAGCTTCAGGTAACAGGGTTGCTGTAGCCACGTATTTAGACTGACTTTGACACTTTGATGACCAAGGATCATTGTAGAAGACTGAGATCAGAACTTTTAAATCATCTTTTGAAGGAAGGAGTTGCATTGTAATTAAGGGCATTTCTTACTTTTTCTTTTTTTTTTAATAGTGCAGACAATTAAATTTGTCCATAAGCAACAGAAATAAAATCTAAAAATTTGAGGAGACAAAAATATTTCAGTTGTGGACTTTTGTTTTTAAATATTTTCAAAATAGCATGAAATAAAGCACAGTTATGGGGTTTTATAATATTAGAAGGAATCATATACTAACTCTAAGCATAAGAATAAGGATCATAGACATGTTACTGGAAGTGAATCAGAAATATTTGAAGTCGCCATGTGCTATTTGCCTAAAATTGGTTAATTTTTTTGTATAGATTGCTAACTTACCAGCAAAGTGAGGAAGTCTGTGTGATAACAGACTGATTCTGTACTACCTTCTCAGAAACCTGGTCTTATAAAATTCCTATGGACAGAGAACGATGACTGTTTTCTACTAGTCTGTCCCTTGGTAGCTATGGAAACTGCATATCTGGCCAAGCCATAAAGCAGAACTATATTGTGCTGGCCACGCTCGCTTGTTTATATTCCAAGTTTGGCAGCAATAGAAGTCACACAATGTTGTACTGGGGGTTTTGGTCAGGACTGTCATCTCCACGCTACCCCATTGTACCCTAAAAATAACAGTATAAAACTTTCTTGAAACCTCTGGTGATCTGATGCCACAGCAGTTGCTACGTCTGTCATATCTATGTTCTTGCGAAGAAGAAAATCATTACTGAGCAATAAATCGGTGTTATGGAAATATGGGAATCGCTCCTCGAAGCCAGGAGTTGTATAGCGAGAGCAGGGGTGGCCCCAGGACAGCTCTTCTCTGTGGAGATGCAGGAAGAGAGGAGCCCCTGCACAGTCCCTCTCTCTTCATGCCAAGGGGACAGCACGTTCAAGGATCGTTGGCTGCTCTTAATGGTGGGCCTGACCCTCCCATCCTGAGCCACAGAGTCACTTGTGTGATGTATCTCCCCGGGTACTGAGCAAATCTGATTTGCTCCAAGGTTGGAAAGACAGAAAATGCAAAGTGGTGGGAGTCAGCTAGCTGAAATGCTAAATGTTAAGAGGGTTATTTGCAAACTGTGGGAAGCAAATTTGAAAGAGAAGGAATTTTAATGCAAAATTGTTTAAGAATGGTTCAATGTTCAATGATGGAGGCATCTTCCCCAAATAGATTCATAGCAAGAGGCGAGGGCATTTTAATTGCTGGTTTTGTATAGTGTTCTTTGGGAAAGAATGACTTATTCCGTGACTTCTAAATTTGACTAAATATTTGCTGCTCTGCTATTTTCCAAATCACACATGTGCCCTGTGCACTATTGATCAAATCAAACATATCCTGGACTGGAGAAATGCTGCAGGGTTCATTTCCTGCTGGATTAGGCAAGAATGTGGCTGGTCGAGCTCTGTGAATAACAGAATTTGCAACTTCACGGCCAAACCAAAAGAAATGAACAAATAATTTGAATTTCAGTATGAAGTTTAAGTAAAACTCTTAAGTATAAAACTTTATGTTGAGGATACTTTTTTAATACTTTGTTTAAAACTTTGCTTTGGGGAAAGCAAAGTTATACAATTATTTTGCAGATAATGTTATAAAACAATTGATTTCAAAACAGATTACACAAAAGAAAATAGTTACATTTCTAAAGGAGCTTTTTTTCTTTTTAACTGGAAATATTCAACAAATACTATTTCTAGACATAAGCAGCTTTGGTAATCTTTTGCAGCTAATTACTAGCTGTATACTTCATAACAAATGTTTTGCCAAGGTCTGAGGAGTCCTTGTTAACATTATAAAAATGTTTATACAGAGCAAAAGACTGCAAGGAATAAGATCCAAGAAAGTAGGCTTGCTTGAAGATAGATTTATATTTATTGGCAATAGACTAGACTGAGAAGGATTTTTTATTATTTTTTTTTTGGTTTGGTTTTAGTTAAATACCAGGAGGTCTAATTTGAAAAATAAATAAGAAAAAAATAAGCATGTGGGAAAATGTTTTCTCTTTTTCATCAACAAAACTGTTTTTCCCTCTTTTAAATTCTAGCTTTTCAAAACTTACGGTTTCTGAACAATACATGGAACACTGTCATTTTGGCTTCATTGTATTCTTCAACTATTTTAACTTTTTCACTCTATATGTATTTTAATTAGTCATAAATTCTGTGGCATTAATTATTAAATATATGCATCAGCAGAGAGACAGTATTGGTGCAGACATTTATTTGTGCCTTGAAGTGTTTGATCAAATCTTTAAAAACAGTCTGGCAACTGTTTTAAGCGTTATTCAATCTGACTTGACTATGAATTTGGGCAAAGACACAATGAGGAGAAAAGAAAGGAAGAATCTCTGTTATTGTGGACTGTAAGAATAAAAATTAATAATATAGTTTGGAAAGATGCCAAGACTATAAGATATGTATTTATTAATTTTGAATATCTTCAAAAGAAAACAAAATAAATACAGAATAAATGATTGTCAAAGAACAAACACATCCAAAATCTCAAAATGAAAAATAATTAAAAGTGTATTTATACTTCAGAGATGACAGATAAATGGAATCTTTCATCATTCTGGGCAAACACAATTCTCCTGTTACCTAAGGTCTTCTAGGTAATTTGTCAAGAATAATAAATGTCTATTTGAAAAAACTAAGACAGAAGAGAAGAGATCATAAAAGAGTAATTAAATGCCAACTCCCTTGGCAATTAGTAAAATGAAAACATTGTAAACATGCTTTTAGGATTATGGGATTATTATAATTTACTAGCTCAATGCATTTCTTGTCTTTTTATGCAGAAAAAGCATTTGACAAGGTTGAGTGGTCAGTTTTTAATCAAGTAAAATTTTTAAATGCCCTTCATGTCCTATAGAAGTGCAAAATTAGTTTTAAAAAGTAGTGACCTCGACATTCTTTACAAAGAAATTTATTTCCACAGAGAATGTCTAAGCTTTTAGAATTTTGTAGCTGTTTTGAGAGGTATATTTTATTCCTTTCCCCATATTTTCTGATTTCCTCACAAGAAATCATATCGAAAATGAAGTATCTTGTTAGGAAGATCTTGATGTCTTTAGGTACAATTTACCTTGTAAATTCTGTTGTGCTGGGGAAATACATTGTAAAAGGGAGATAAAACACCGGACATAGAGATGAGCTGAAAACAAATTAAAAATGCAAAACATCTGTCTCATGCTCCTCAGAGGACAGGAGCGTACTGGATGTATGCAGGCATGAGGATTTGGAGTTGTTTCTGGGCATTCAGTGAAGTTATGTGAGATGAACTGGGAAGAGTTTGAGCATGAGAAGGAGCAAGGAGGATGGAACACAAAGCGGGGGTATAAAAGGATGTCAGTGGAAGCAGCTGCCAGTCAGCCCACTTGTTGCTCTGCACCTCATCACCGTCCTCTATCCTAACTTACCCAATCCTTTCTCAACTGTCTTAACTTGTTGGGCATGTGCACAATTCCCTAGCAAACTTCAGGCTCAGTAAGTGGGATCTGGGCAGGGAAGTCAGATGGACAGAGAGACAGCGATGTGAGGGATCTACCAATATGCCTGTGCTCGGGAACTGCCAGCTGGGCAGCGGGGCTCCCGGCACCCGAGCCCACGGGAGGCGGTGGCCCAGGGGATGCCCCGACAGAGCAGCGTACTGTGAGCGAATGGAGACATCCCACCCTGGGGCTCCTAAGCACGCCAGTGCGACACACAGCACGCTGCAGCTCTGGGAACGCAGTGAGCCCATCCGAATCTTTTCCTTTCAGCTGGGACTGAGCTTGCTAGTGCAACTCCTGGCATAATCAGGGCATAATCTTCCACTCTAATTGCAGCAAAGGTTTTGTACCATCTCCCTTGCATAGAAGACTTCATTAGTTTTTTTTCAAAAGGTATAAAATTGCATAAAAATTATGTCAAGTGATTTATCACTCTTAAGAAGCAAATACGAGATGAATAGTGGATTTATTATGTTTTGTTCTTAGTGTATTTACAGAAATGATGCAGTTGGCTAATGGGAGGTGGCAGGAAGCTCCATGAATGCACAGGGTAGAAGCCAAAGCACAAAACTACCTCAAATGCCACCTAGTCCCAGCCATTGCAGGTTTACCTGGACCTGGACTTGTCAGGCTTGTAGTGCTGAAAAAGTGGTGAAGTGATTCTGGTATATCAGTTCTGAAAGCCAAAGGACAGGGATTAAGGAGAGAAGTACAGGAGTTGCTCCATCTACTCCCTCCATCTAAGACTGTTGTTTTTCTCTCAGCAACTGAAAGAAATTATTTTGCTGTTAGAGAGCTAGAAAACAGAAAAAAAAAAGGCCATTGTCTTGTAAAGAACCTAACAACTTTCTGCTGTTTGTTCCCTTTGCAGTCACCTGCCTGTTACAACTCCCAATGTGTAACAGATAGATTTTCATAGATATCCCTTTCATGAAGCTTGTGAGCACTGAGGACTTCTTGTGCATGGGTAGACGTATGCAGCAGTACTCAGCAGGATTTTTGCTTGTTGTCCTCACGCTTGCAGAAGAGGTACCAGCTCCAGCTGAGTGTAAAAAGAGGCACAGAGGAGAAAGTACCTGCAGAGTGCATAGAACAACAAGATACTCGTCTGTATTGTTCTTTTGAACACAATTTTTTGCATGGCAAGGAGCACGGACAGCACAGCAGTAGAGGTGCTCTGTGCTCTCCTAGGGCACAGCTCCTGTGTGGTGACATAACCTACCCAGGTTGCTCCTTTGTCCTCTGCCTGTGGCGGGGCACATGAGTGCTGCAGGAGCCATCCCACACCAAGGTCCATCCTACACCAAGGTCCATCTTACACGAAGGTCCATCTCACACAAAGGTATATCCCAAACCAAGACCTGTCTCACACCAATGCCTGGGATATTGCAGAAACAGGAGGAGGATCTGGGCTAGCTCCTGACTTTCATTTTGTCCCAATAAATGAGGGTCTGTCCACCCTCTCCAGGGGAGCAGGGCCCTGGGGAAGCCCCAGTCACTCGCAAGAGCCACATGGCCTCTGCCCTGGGGGCTTTCAAACCTCATGGGACAAAGCCCTAGTGGTGCCTCCAGTTTCTGCAAGGTTTGGAGTAGCCTAATCCTGCCTCTGCTACACCGTGGTGCTTCGAAGGTGAAAGCCTCTGTCTTTCATCATCTCCCACACAAGGCTATTCCCCCCAACACAAACACGAAGGTAATATAAATGCCATCACTCAAAGATTCACTCTATAGTGTAAATATAGAAGAGCATGCAGGAAAAATCAAATAGTAAAAGAATATATTGTAAACTATTAACACAACTAACAATACTTTAAAAAAACTGCTTCCTGAGTTTCCCTTTCTCAGAAAAAGAGACTGATACCACCACATAATTTACATTAAATCTAAGTAAAAATCTTGCTAGCTGGGGACTGAAGATCTAGAAAATTTCAGGTGCCAAATGATATATGTATTTCTATTCACTGCTGTAATAACGTAAAGTTCACACTTACACCTAGATAAATGGTCAGCCAATGTAGTTGGCTTTCATGCACCAAAACTGTGTAAAACCTGATACAGGTGCAAGACTGGATTAGATCACCCAGCTCATTTGGTCTTGGTGCAGGTCTGTGACTTACAGAAATTCTACCAGGTAGCAAAGAAGAAGCAGAAGGACAGCTCAGGGCATCTAGGGCGTTTCGCGGCCAGCCACTGAGTGAGCTCACTGCTGTCACCCAGGCTTCAGGAAAATGCAACTGCTCCTTTCCTGGCTCTTTTAGTAGGAAGAACTTGCCCATTAAAAATAAATATACTTTACTGGGGGAAGCAGTCACGAACTTGAGGAAACAGAGAGGAAAATGCCTGCACAGATAGTGAGGAAAATTAGAATGTTTGGTAATGCTGCTATGATGGCAGGACTTGCCTCAGTTTTCCCACCTTGTTGTTGATAAGGCACAGAGAGAGTTAAAATTTTGCCTTTGGCTAAAAGACAGAGACATCAAGTTATTAGCATAAAATAAACCAGGAGCTGAGACATGCTTTCATATAAAGAGATACCGTGAAAATAGAGAGACACCTTGGCAAGACAATAGGACTATTATCCACTTGGCAATTGTTCTTACCACCAGGCAAGAACAATGAGATCCTTCTGAAATGAAGCTTCAGTGTAAGTCATGTTGTAGATTTTTTTTAACAGAACAAAACAAAACAACAACCACAAAAAAAGTAGGAAAGAAAATGAGAGAGCAAGCTGGCAGCCCACCAGACTGAGAGATCCAGCCTGGGAAAAGCACAGATGGATTCAGACTAAGACTTAGTCTGATCTATACATTTTAGTCAGCTATTTGTCTCCTGTGTTCAGTTTGACAAACTCAAATTATAGTCTCTAAGCTTATTAACAAGAAATGCCAATTGTTTTTCTTTCTTAGTTACTATATACCGTTTGTTGCATTCCTCAGCAGGGCCAGTTCCCATGTCAGAACAGATATGCAGATTTCTAGAGTCCATGGTTGAAGCCTAAAATAATTTTCTGCGACCTCTAGGTTCAGACTCAAACATGTGGGGAACTACTTCCAGGGGTGCACATAGTACATACCTCGTGTTATGATGCTGTGGAATAAACCCTGTGGTTCTAACAACATTCATGCAATTCCTTGTCCCTCTTTTCATGGGAAAGTTCATCGTCCCTCTTTGGCACCATCTCAGACTACGTCCACCCTTTGGCTTTCAGGTAATCCTTCCCAGGCTTTTGTCACATAGCTCCATGTCAAGGGCTTTCCTGGACACCTCCAGACAGGATGAAAGAAACACCTCAACACCGTGTTTAAAATTCTGCTGGGTTGGGGTTGAATTATCTGCAACACATTCAGATCGATCTCACTGAAAACTGAGTGAATGTGATCTACACCATTTCAGGATTTGTTCTAACAAGCTCTTTGTAAGTCTTTAACAACACAGATGTGATAGGGAATAAAGAACATTATCCTCAATAAACGGAAAGCCTGCAAGTAAGTTCTGCTTCTTCATCCATGGACCTTGAAATGTCAGACCGAGTGAAATTCACAAGTGAAATATATTCTAATTATGTGTACTTTTTATGTTCTGCATCACATGAACCATATAAAATCTTACAGAAATCTCATTTAATTCCAATGTATTATTCATCAGGTCTGCTTTTTGTCTGGAAATGTTACAATAACCTTGCCTGAAAAGGCTGGACATTACAGTGTCACAATGCAAAAAGAGAATGCCGGCTCTGTTCTCTTACAAGGAAAGCCTAATCTTACTAAAGTACTGCAGAAACTTGATGATGAGAGAATTATTCTTCTATTTCTCTTTCAGAAAATTAAATGGTCAATAGATGTTTATCATCTTATCTTTGCCCAAGGCAAGACAACAAGATGAAAGTATTCGTGTGCATACATGTATGTGGTAAGAATTATATCTGTCCAAAACTTATCTGCACTTTCAAAACACAGATAAACCCAATGCTTTTTAAATTATATTTAGTGTACTCACAAATAAAATGAATGACACCTGAGAACTCTCAGCACAATAGCAGATCAGGGCACATAGATGGTAGAGTATCTCATAACTCCTCTATATTAATTTCTTTTTTGTTTTAGTAGCAGTAAGTCTGTTTTGTTTAATTCTCTATCAGTGTTTATTGAAACTGTTTTTCTGTCTCTAAACACTATGAACGAAATCACTTCCTAACACAGAAGTGTACGATAGCATTACCTTTGCTGAGGTTACTCTTACCTACAACAGAGAAATCATTGACCTAAAAACAACAGAGTAATGGTGACTCAGTGATACAATTGGGCCCCATCATTATTTTTTTCCAAATATTTGAATAACAAACTAAGAGATGCCTGTATTAACTCCATGGCCATGACACGTGCTGTTTGTGTTCCTAATGAGCAGGTTGGTATGATATTGTACAAAGCAGATTGTTAAGAGAAGCAAATTGGGAAGGTAAAACAGTGGTAAAGCAAAAGAAAGGGGCAGGCCACCAGCTGTCCCGCTAGGGCAGGCAGGTATAGCCATGGCACAGGTGAAACTGAAGCCCCATTCGCAGTGACAACTGCTTACTAAAAAGAAATAGATGTGAAATGAGTGGCCATTTCCTCGTTGCCCCTGCGAGCATTGACAGGCCACATTAATACCAAGACACTGTGATGTGTCTAGGATGCTCAGAGACAGCAAGAGCTACAACAAGCAGAGCTAAAGGAAAGGCAAAACTGAGGTGGAGAGAGGACTCGTGTGTAGCCTATCTGGTGTCTTGAGTGTCCAATGTGTAAATGAGTTTATACCCATGCTGTACACAGGAACAAATATATTAACTTTGAGTAGATTCCTAATTTATAGCATGCAATTACAGGGAAATGTCTGAATTTGCTGTTGTCTTCTCTCAGCATAGCTAGATCAGGAGACCTTATGTTTTTCCTTAGGAAACATTTCCACCATGTCAGGAACAATTTGACAAGGAAGATGGAGCTCAGAAACTCAGAAGCCAGGGAAGACCAATGGACCTGTATTATTAGTGAAATGCCTATTCCATAGCACCTTTGGGTTGTTTTGCTCACAGTCTGCCCCTTGGGGCTCAAGAGCTGATGCTATTGCACAACCTGCTCTCATTTTTAAACAGTGAATTATAATAGAATATAATAGAATTATATTTTCCAGCAAAATATTTGCAACAGTAGTGCTTATCTTTACTCTTACCTGACATTCAGAAGATAGCAAATGATATGGTAATATTTTTGTAGAGCTTATTCTTTTTATAAGATTGTATTACAAATTTTACATTATCTTATTTTCTTGGAAACTTAAGAGGTGGATTTGAAGCATTCTTAATCCACTATTGCTTTAAAATGTCTGACTTTATAGTATCAGATAGTATTTCAATCCTGTTGTCTATTCATTTAAATGAATCTATGCTCCCTGCCAGTCTTTTCTGATTTCAGTCATCCCAAAAGCACCTTATGCCTTATCTGGAATAATTATGGAGGTAATGTAAATGTAAAAATTATTCTGGATAAAATGTTCCTTTTTTATTATTGCTTCTTTTTTTTTTTTTTTTTTTTTTTTAAGTTTCTTTGGATATCAAATCTTTTGTTATTTCCTGACAAAGTGAATAATTACATAGCATAATAAAATTTCTCCAGATAGATTCAGAGGCTTAACCATCTTGTAGAATTTTTTTGACAGTTAATGTATCAAAGCCAGAAAAAAATTAAACAATTTTGTAAAAAATAAACAAAAAATAAAGGAAATATGAGCATCTAGAATGCTCATAAAGAAATGGCATCTTTAAAGAATAATCATCTTTTTAAGGAGAAGAAGACCAGTATCTATACTGGACAATGTATAGCATGTTCCATTTCTTCTATATGTTGTTTTCATTTATTAATAAAAGCTATTTATCCTTGACCACAAGTATGAAGGTCTCTGGTAATATATCACATTTGTTTTTTCTTTATGAATATAGTTTACCATGGCTTCTATAGCCTGAGATTCTGATTCAAACCAGATTAGAGAAATTTCAGTTCAACCAGTTAGCTTGGTTGAAGTCTTTCTATTATGATTTAGCAATAGCATGGCCAGGTGAAAGGCTGTATGTAAGACTGTTCATACTGAAATCTTTTGTCCCAAAAGAACTTTAGAACTTACTCTGCTTACTCTGCTTTTGGACAGAGAGATTAATGAGATGACCTTTTTTAAGTGTTCTAAGTGTCTATCAGACTTTCTTTTTTTTTTTCAGTAGTTCCCTTAACTTTGAGGAAACAGTAAATAAACTTTCAATATATTGGTGATATTTTGTCCTCACATTAGGACCATTAAAACCACATAAAGCAACAAGTTTTACATAAGATACATTAAAATATGTTTGGAAAACAAGTAAGTTTCAAGAGTTCTGTCATGTTTAATATTTATTATTACTTTAAGGTTTTCTTTGTTAGACCAATGCTCAGGAACATTGGAAATAGTAGATGATAGGTTGACAATTATTAGGAGTGGAAGAACAGGGAAAGAAACAAGGATGATCAAAGCAGCTTCAGTCCGGGAAACAACTAAACAGGCGAGGGCTTGGAAAAGTCAGGACCTCATCTAGAACTGGGGAAATCCATACCATTCTATAAAACCATAAATAGGAATGACGAGGTAAGAGAGAAACTTATTTTATATCACTTAGAAGATAAGTAAAAGGAAATAAGAATGTTCAGAAAAGAAGTGATTATTCACACAGTGATGGTGAAGCTCTGGAGACCTTATATGCCAGAGTTCACTTCTAAAGGTTTGCTCTGACTACTTTTACTAGAAAGTAAAAAAAAAGAAAAAAAACAAAGACCACAGGACTATCTAATAATNTAATAATAATAATAATAATAATAATAATAATAATAATAATAAACTTTATACATTTATATGATAATTTAATAATAATAATAATATTAATCACCCAATCTTTGCCTCAGGAAATCTCTGATTCACACCACCTAGATATCAGGAAGAATATATATGGAAGGAAGAACTATTTGCTTGTACTTTTTCCTAGCTACTCATTATTAATCATTGCCAGGAACAAAACACCAGGCTAGCGGGATATTGGATATTGGCTCAGTACACCTTTTGTATTATTCATCTGTAGGTTTCACATTGCTTTAGCAAGCTTGCCATTTCTCGAGATCATTAGTAATGGCAGGCTTTAGAGGATTGACATATAAAGAGGGATTTTCCTTATAAAAAGACTGCAGAAGTAGCACATACTGCTTTATAAATTGTAAACCTTATTCAGCAGTTTTTTATGTAAAATGAAGGGTAGCTTCAGAATCACAGAATCAGAGAATGGTTGAGGTTGGAAGGGACCTCTAGAGATCATCTAGTCCAACCCTCTGCTCCAGCAGGGACACCCAGAGCACGGGGCACAGGGTGGCATCCAGGCGGGTTTGGAAGATCTCCAGAGAAGGAGACTCCACAGCCTCTCTGGGCAGCCTGTGCCAGGGCTCTGTCACCCTCACAGGAAAGAAGTTCTTCCTCACATGGAGATGGAAGATCGTGTGTTTCAGCTTGTACCCACTACCCCTTGTCTTATTCACTGACCACCACCAAGAGTTTTGCCCCCATCCTCCCTACATTCATCCCTGGGTACTTGAACATGTTAATCAGATCTCCTCTCATTCCTCTAGTTCCCAAATCATTTTAAGCTTTAGAGAAAACAACTTGCAACTTTATTTTCTCTTCCAGCAAACTTTTGTATACCTAAAGGATCAAATGCTTTTTAATGGCTTTTGTCATCATATGATGTTTCCTCTTAATATTAGTGACTTCTCTGTTTACTGTTTTATACATGCATTCTTATCTTTTGTCCTAGTTTTAATTTTTCTTCAGTTGTGTTTATCAACTGACTGTCAAAGACTGTTTTATGACATCCTTTAGAATAACTTTCTCTATACTCTCCTAATTTATGTGAAAGGAATACCCTCTAATATTTGCAAGTGACCCTCAATCCTGAAGAAGATATAGTTTCACGAAGAGGTGATCTCACTTCCACTGGGATGTGGTCCAAGCATGCTAAAATAGCTGAATCTTTACCACTTAATTAAGAATTTTGAAATTCAGTTTGGAAAAGATGTACAGCAGGTATAAATTATTGCCTTATTCCTCTAGCAGAAACCATTGATCATTCTGTAAAAATAAAGAGGTTAAATACTTCATTATCTATTGTCTTTCTATTACCTTTGCTTTAATAATGGAAAGACATATAACTAAATTATTTCCAGACATAATTTCCTTTTCCAAAGTATTGCAATAATCCACAGAAACACATAAGATAAGAGTTTCTTTTAAACTGGGAATGTATGTTTGTTTTTATTCATTTTTCCAGTTATCAGCAAAACAGATTAATTAATAATTAATAAAAATATTATTAGAACAGCTGCTGAAAAATAATAATAATAAAAAAGTCCCTGTTATCAAGATTAATTATTCCTCATTATTAAATTGATATTTAGCTTCAAAAAATAATCTGATAAATATTTTTTCTTTACATTTTTTCGCTAATGTAAAAACCACGTGCTGAAAAGTGGGCGGATTTTGTACCTCTATTTACTGCCCTTGAAAGATGCTAAAATAATTTATTTCCAGAATTTTATCCTCTGTAACGGTACTAATTAGTACTAGTAAGAGTTAACGGTACTAATTGCTCCTTTTAGAGATAGAGTCATTTGCATTCAACTTACCAAAAAGCCTGGTAAATTTGATGGTTCTTCGGCTATTTGTTAAGAAGAATCCTTACTGGCAAATGGTTTTCTTTTGTTTCTAAATATGCACCATGTCTAGATATCGCTTGAGTGTACCATGTGAGGAGGAGCTGCTTTCCTGTGAGGGTGACAGAGCCCTGGCACAGACTGCCCAGAGAGGCTGTGGAGTCTCCTTCTCTGGAGATCTTCCAAACCCGCCTGGATGCCACCCTGTGCCCCGTGCTCTGGGTGTCCCTGCTGGAGCAGGGGGTCGGACTGGATGATCTCTAGAGGCCCCTTCCAACCTCAACCATTCTGGGATTCTGTGATCCTACTACTCTAATTCCTGATCACGTGCCGGTCAGTGCCTCTCTTGCAGCCTCTTCAAGTTAAAAAAAAAAAAAAAGAAATTAAAAAACAAAATCTCTATAAAGGCGGAATACTGCCTACTGAACTGAAACTTCCCTGACAATCTGTTTGGGCGCCTGAGCTCTTTATTTTGCAGGTAAAATACCATTTCCATCTCTTACGTCCTGGCTGTGCAGGGCATAGATTACCTCCAAGTACTGGAGTTACCTCCATCAGGGTGTACCAAGTATTCCATCCCTCTGTGTTTTCTCTGATCTTCTCCTAGGAGGAAACGCTAGTTCTTTCTTTTCATCCTTTGCTTTCTTCATTTTAACATTCAGAGATTCCTTCTGCCCAAGAGTAGCCCAGTTTTTATTTTATTTTTTATGTGATTTATAAAGTCAGGGTTAGTATGTGACTGGTAATGCCTGACACTCACCTAAAAAAAAATCTGTAGCAGACTGGGAGAAGCCAATACAAGCACAACATAACTGTGATTCCAGTGTTTGACCTGTGAGGTGCTGTTCCTCCTGTCTAACTGTCTGTAGACATTAGGTATTTAATGCAGGGTCAGTCTCTGTTAGACAGAATCATCCCAGATGTGTTATATACGTCCCCTTAGAAGAGGGTGAATTTCCTCCGCTGCGTCTCTGTCCTTTAAACACACAGCCATCCTAGAAAACTCCCTATAAGTGACAAAAGAGGACTTTATGTTGGTCCATGCTGTGCACTGTCAGTAACAGGAGACAATATCTATTTTTCCTATAGAGATGATTCTCAAGAAATTGAGAATTGGGGACGGCTTCTTTTCAGTAGTGGCCACTGACGGAACAAGAGGAAATGGCCACAAACTTAAACACCAAAAGTTCCACAGAAACTTAAGGAAAAATTTCCTGACAGTGAGGGTGACAGAGCCCTGGAACAGGCTGCCCAGAGAGGTAGTGGAGTCTCCTTCTCTGGAGATCTTCAAGACCCGCTTGGGTGCAGCCCTGTGCCACGTGCTCTAGGTAGCCCTGCGTGTGCAGGGGGGTTGGACTAGATGACCTCTAGAGGCCCCTTCCAACCTTAGGTATTCTGTGATTCTATGATTCTATGAAATTCTTATAAAAAAGATTTTTTTTTACCCTTTATGCCTGTGAGGACCAAAACTTTTAAAAATTGGCATTTATACTTTTATTCTGATTTTAAGTAAGAATTAATAAAGAAATGTAAGGAGATTAAGTCTAACAGAGGTATGTATGTATATGTGTTGCTAGCTTTCAATTACCCAAGTATAAAGACGGCAGATGAAAAAATTTCCTAAAACATGAAAGAGACCGTTCCTTTTTCCATTCCCCTATCTCAAGCAACCAAATGGAGCCGACTGATAATTTCAAAACTATTCTTTGGGCCAAGAAAAAATATGAGAAACTTCAACCTGAAAGTATTTTTACTTAGAAAGGAATTTTTAGTTTAAAATAGCAGTAAGACGTCTTTCCAGAACCTTGAGGTCACCTTATTTTTGATTGGATCAGGAAATTAATTCAGCAATGAAAAGCTGTAGCACACATTGACATAGCTAAGACATTTACCTGAATGAGCCACTTTTTGTTTTTTTGGGTCACTGAAGAGATGCGTCCTGCATTTAAACCCACAATGAACAAAATGCTGAGAAGATAGGAAGCAGACTGCACAATTAGCATATTTTTCTGATATGAATTTAAGAGCTGGAAGTTCTAGGGTAACAGACGAAGTCAGTTTTCCAGGCCCTCCATTTGATTCTGTATAATCTGATATGAGTTAGGGTTAGCATGGCTTGAACACTGGGCTAGCAATTTCTCCAGAATCAAAGCAGAAAGAGACACAGATGGCCAGGTTAGTCCTGTTGAAATTATTAAAAATTTAACTCTTGCCAAATTGACAGGAGAAGTAATTAGCTTCATATTTCTAAAATGTCATTCCAGATAGTGCAGAATAAAATCAGACTAGGTCTTAATTCTGCTTAATACTGTGGCAACATGATCATATATTACCTGTTATACAGTTTTTCCCAAATACTATAACAGAGTTGAGTGTATGGGAAAAGTCTGGAGTATGAGGCCACAGTGATGCCACAAGAAATTGTTTATCCTGCACTGTTTTCCTGCACTTCTATGTGCTTTAGAGTAGCATGTTATTTGGACAACCATGTTAAGTCTAAAAAGCTGCCTTGAACAGGTGTTGGCCTTTGAGAGACAGATGGTTTTACTCCAGAAGGCCTTTGGAGTAATTTTTGGCTTTGAACCAAGCTCATAAAGCACTTCAATCTGGAAACATCTGTGATGACTGCTAATTGAGCTGAGTCACTCAGTTTTATCACTGTATTTGAAAATGAGTTAGAAATAAATATAGTCTTGTTAAAGCTATTTTAAAACGTAAGCCTGACCTACCTTGGTCTATGTTAGTCCTTATTTATTTATTTATTTTTAATTTAAGNGAGCCTGACCTACCTTGGTCTATGTTAGGCCTTATTTATTTATTTATTTATTTTTAATTTAAGTTTCCTTGACCTGAAACTGCCTAGGATTTAGGTAAGATCCTTACCTAAGGATTTAGGTAAGAATTTGAGGTTAGAAAATAGATTATCTATCAAAACTGAAACTCAGTGTGACAAAGGACTGGCCTTCGAGGTCTCCTGATTTGGTACTTACACGGTTGAAATTTGCATTTTCCTCTTTTAATAAAAATTTCAGTTACATTTCCAAATCTTATGCAGTGTAATCCTTAAGATGTGAAGGTTTTTTAGCAAAGGAAAAATGATAATAGATTTTTCAAATATATTGAGAAAGATTGTTTTTAACTGATCATAATTGTTCATTTCATATAGTTGAGTCACGTGAAATGGCAGTAGTTTAACTTCTTGTTTTATTTAGTTAGTGATAAAAATTTCAAAATCTCAAAACTTTTTCACAGAATGGAAAACTCAACTTGCTAAAGTTAACACTGGTTTTGAAGTTCTTCTGCATAGGCTTCCTTTGAACAAATGTGAGCAATCTGTTCCAAGACCCTCTAGTATTTTTACTTTGGAAATAAAGGTCACTATTAAAAATAAGCAATTGATTACACAAGGAAGACTGAATTTATCTGGGCAAGAGACAGATACTTTTAGGGCATGGGCGACTTCAACCTGAAATAGGCACTAAAAATAGGTCAGGTGAAGACTACCCTGAAAGTGGCAGTTAATTTTGACTGGCTATAAAAAGATGACTAGTTTGAAACTAGACAGCTACACTTTACATTAGGCATTAAACAAATCCCACTCAGGGAGATAAAAGAGCATTAAAACAGCTAGTAACAGCTCCATTTTCACCAAGTGGGGATGTCTAGAATCTCTGAAATATTATTATTGTTCATTCATTATAGACAGCTTGGGAGGTGGGATGGAAATGCAAATGCTCATTCGTCGGATGAAAGGAGAAATCTGGGAGATGTAAAGGGAGATTAGACCAGAGATGTCAGTTGGTTTACTGACATGATTGTCTTGAATAGAGAAATAAACGGAGAGGGGTGTTGTTAATTTGATAGAAGATCAAGGAGGGATATGGAAAACGTCTCAGCCACAGCAAACAAAACCATTGACTGTTATAAGGAGAGGAAACATTTCAGGATCCAGAAAGCAGAAGTCTTGGCACTCCGGGATGCTCAGCACCAAGTAATCTGGTAGATGTGTCCTCTGGTGAGCACTATAATCAAAGCCGTAGAAAAAGACATTGCCTCAGTTCTGTGTGCATCCCTGAAGTCATGCATCTGTGACACATTTTGATCTTGAGAACTGGAAGGACTGAATGGAAAACATGATTTCAGAGTGTTTTCATCCAGCTCTAAGCAGGAACTTGGTTTTTAGCACAGTTTTAATTTAAAATGATGCTGTTCCTTTCCAAAGAAGATATAGGAGATGTAGTGAAAGATGATGGCACCATAAACTTTTTAAGCTCTTTTAGTGCAATGTTGTGATATGGTATCTTGCTTTTTAATCATTAGGAATAGTTTCACTTAAGAAAATAGCCTGCCATTTTAGAAGAATAATTTAAAAAAATAATCATTGAGTAGTTACTTTCAGATTTGCCAAATATCTTTTTGAATTTTGTATCTTGCTAAATAAGAGTGTCTTTTTTTCAAACAACAGAGTCTTTTTTAAAAAGATGCTTCACTCCATCATCTTCAGCTTAGGAGAGCTTACTGTGTGACAGCCTTTTTGTATCTACAATTCAATAGTCTCACCATAGATGATTTTATCCATGGAGAATGTTTTAGACACTGAAAAAACAGTATTTTTTTTCTTGCTGTGCAGTGCACTGAGCATAATTAGAGAGTTTGAAACACATCTAAAAATAATCTGTAGGACAACAGCATCTAATTGGGTTGGACGCTGAGGTCTGGCACATAACACTAACTACTGTCAATTTTAGCACTGAAAGAACTTTAAAAGAGTAAGAAATGAAATTTAAATGGCAACAGGATGATGAAACTAGTTCATGTCACTGTAGGAAAACAACAACTAATTAAGTATATTGTGAACTATGCAGAAAGTCCCTCTACAACTTAACATTAAAATAGCCAATTCTCACCATTGTTATGGATGTTGATATTTTTTGTTTTCTGCAACAAGACTAATTAGTTCTCATAGATTTCTGTGTTTAGATAAAAATTAATCTTCTTTCTGCTCCTTTGGTTTCTCAGCAGGATGTGCTTTGTAGAACCAATCCTTTCTGTCATGTAATTAGTGTTGGTGCGCATCTGCATCGACGTTTTTAGACACAGGTGGTATATAATTTTATCTAAGAACATTTCTTAGGACAAACAAGATTTACACCAATTGTCTGCTTGTCTTTTTATTGTATTTATCATTTCTGCATTTTTAATGAGTCCTGATGCTCTAATGATGCTTTTTTCCAGAGATTTTTCCCAAATTTCAAATTTACATTTGAATTCAGAGTAGGCAGTGTTGCAAGAGCAACAATAGGTGGTGTCTTAGGGCAGACAGATTCAGGGGCAGTAAAACTGTGTGTACAGGTAACTGCAGCCTGGCAAGGTTGACTGGGCGTTCAACAGCAGACAGGTAGGACTTGGCAGTTTGCCTACTGCAGCAGATCTCTGTCTGCTTCCCTTGCTCCTTGAGTTTATCCTGTTTGATTTGACTCGGCAAATAAGGAGTAATGGTCATTGAATATATGTCTATACTGCTTGATGTGTAGGTCCTACTCTGACGAAAGGTAATTTTCTGCAGCTGGGTAGCCTTGGACTTAATAAGTGGCTAGTTTCTTTTTAGACAAGAAAAAGGTGGAGGTCATGTGCAAATAAATTATCTCAGTTAAGTTTTATTTTTAGTATAGATTTGGCAAAACATAAGCATTAAGGATAAATATTGACTATAATCTTCATACGGGAGATTTGTAGAGTATGGAAANGGCTAGTTTGTTTTTAGACAAAAAAAAGGTGGAGGTCAGGTTATCTCAAGTTTTATTTTTAGTATAGATTTGGCTAAACATAAGCATTAAGGATAAATATTGACTATAATCTTCATACGGGAGATTTGTAGAGTATGGAAAAAATTACATCTATAAGGTAGAGCAGACACAGGATCATCACTAACTGCAAACCTGATGACTGCAAAGTCCTAGCAGTTACCTGAGCTCTGTCATCCATTAGGAAAAGTGTCTTATAAATCAAACAGTAGACACTACCTCCCTGCCAAGGATTTCTGCCTTCTTGCATAACCTCTGTGGCTGTGAAGGAAGATTTGAGCTGATAGTCATAGATGTCCTTAAAGTTACTCTTTTCTCATGAGTTGCCAAAGAGGGGAAGATGAGTTGTTCATGGAATTTTCCACTTTACGGGTAAGAAGTGAAATGGGAAAATGGGTTTGTGTTTCTGAATAACTGTTCCCCTGCTGGCTGCGACCTAACATGACTTCTCCCTAACATAAAGAGTTTGCAATGAGTTTAAAATGTTTGAAAGGGAGAGTGACTGTGGTAGTAATATACCATAGGAAGGGACTTGTCAGCGTAGTAGGCGTAGCTTGTCATCCATTCCTTTTGTCTTCTTTAGTCTTTGTTGTCATTGTCAATTTTTACTTTTTGAAGGAATAGGCCTAAGCTAAGGTCTTATGGCTGAGTAGAAGGAAGGTAGAAGGAATTACAGTCAGACAGTGAAAGTCCCGCAACTAGACCCATCGTCACCAACAGACTAAGTGAACAAAATGCCCAACAGGCCAATCCTCCTCTCAGGGATGAATCTGAAGGAGGAATTAAAAAAACACTCTGTAAGACTGGTGAATTATCAGGGATAGCCAAGTGGCCTGATGAACTATAGGAAACTGGTGAAGTAATCACAACTGGTCACGTTCATCAAACATATAATGTACCCCACTGACCTACGCTGTCCCTGGCCCCTGGCAGGGGTTGATCTCCTTCAAAATAACTACCAAAAAGAGGACAAGAAGAAATGGCCTCAAGTTGCACTAGGGGAGGTTCAGGTTAGATATTAAGAAAAATTTCTACATGGAAAGAGTGGTGAAGCATTGGAACAGCCTGCCCAGGGAAATGATGCAGTCACCATCCCTGGCAGTGTTCAAGAAACATGTAGATGAGACACTTAGGGACATGGTTTAAAAGCTATGGTGTTGAAGGGTTTATGATTGGACTCGATGATCTTGAAAGTCTTTTCCAAACATAACGATTCTATGATTCTATGAAATGGAGCCTCGAGCTGTGAAAGTGAGTTGTTGTGACTTAAGATCCCAAGAGGCTTTTAGCTATACAAATTCATATAATTAGCTTAATCACTCATCAGACACAATATCTTTGCTGATAAATAGATTGAAGTTTCACTTTTTTTTTTTTAAGATGAAACAGCATTTTGCATTGGGAGTTATTTATCTTACAGTTGCCCCATACATCAGATATATCTTCCAGGAAAAGAACACAAGGATACATGACAAAATAGAAAATGTAATTAACTGGATGACTGGTTCCTCAAAGGATGGAGATAAAGTGATATGTCTCCTTTAGACACACCAGGACAATTACCTGCTGTTGAGGTAATAACACTGTGATACCCGAAACACAGTATTTAGGAAACACCTGAGTAACTGGATAGCACAGAATTTCTGGGTGGTAGAAAGGTTTGCAGCCTTGGCTTTGCAGGCTGTACTAAGTGAAACAGCACTGAAATAAGGATAGCAAAATGTAGGCTGTTCAGCTGTTGAGGAAGGCAAGATAAAAATGAAAATTCTGATAATGGGAAATTAAGGTCACAAATGAGAAAATCAGAGGAATTAGCTCTTTGGTGTTTGGAAAGAGGGTCAATGTTGAATAGAAGTCATAAGCAGAATTTTCCATGTGGTATTTGTACTTATAAACTTGAGAGATTCTGGCGAAGTAGAATAATTTCAAGAATAAACAACATAAAATTGTCTTAGTGTGAAGATGTTTTCAAGAACCCCGTGTGAATGTAATACCTGAACTCTAACAGAAGCAGAACAACAACAATGGTACCATATACAATACATAGCCTAAAGAGTATGCTAAATATAAATATTTAGCATTATTGTAATGTTAGTAACTGAATTTCAGGATAAACGTCCTGAATATAAAATGAATTTCACAGGTAGATTACAGTCCACATGAATAGGCATAAAAATCCAGTATCATAGTTCTTTGGGGAACCAAACAGAAAAGGTCAAAAGACATCTACAAATAACTTGGCAAGAAAATCACCACTATCTGAAAGAGCTTCTTGACTGTTCTACTGACCATTACAGAAGGAAGTTCTGCCGAATGATGTCCTCACATTAAAACTGGCCATGGAAGAATGGTAGAAACACCATTCACTGTGTTGCTCCCTAGAAGGCAGAAAATAAGTTCCTTCCTCATAAAAATTCCCTGTAGTTAAAAAAGGGGAAAGATACTGTTTAAGTACTCAGCTGCCTTAAAATAATTTTGTAGCTATTTTTCCTTCTTTTTATGATTACATTTAATCAAATATTCAATAACAAATATTTGCCATGCTATTAAGGACAAGATTTTTTTCATTTGAAAATACAGATATTATTTAACAATGTGAAGATTTAGACTGTCAAGGCCATATTATGTCCATGGTTTCATGGGCTCATATATTTCAGGGAGTTTTATGTGATCTAGTAAATATATACTTGTAGTATCTGCTAAGGTCAGAAAGTCATGCCAAGACCTATGCCAAGCTTAAGATACTTAAAAAAAACAGAAACAAACACTTTCCTGCCCTCCTTCCATTTATATTACAGGACAAAAAATCTTTTAAATAGACTTTTCATGGAAAAGGATCATCAGCTCTAGCACCTCTGCTAGTCTGTACTTGTTTTAGTAAAACACATGTCATAAAGAAGACTTTTTATTAGACTTCAGTTAGACGTTGGAATTTCAGAGATAGGAAATTTTCAGAGAACTTCAAGTGAGCTTTTCTACCTTGGACTGTATCTTCAAAAATCCATAAAGTGAATGAGTGTGCATTTTATTTCCACTGAAGTTGTACAGCTGGGAACAGAATATTATATTTTGTTGAGGTTTTTGGTAAATGTCTGGAGAGCTTTAAACAGGGAAAAATAAACCACTATTTATGTGATATAAATTGGGGAGCATGTCTGTTGACAGTGTATGTGTAAGTCCTTTTAATGTGACTTTATCAGAGACACAGTTTTACTGATGAAGTACGAACATCAATAGTGTATTTTAAAGTATTATTATATAGCACATATATTTGTTAAACCTTAATAAATCCAAGTAATATTCTTTTTCTATGTAATCTGGCATTTAGTTACATGACAGTGAATGGACTATTTAATCTAAGTTGATACTTAATTGATCAACTACATTTTTGTAAACATGTGCCATCAATATTTAAATAATATAATTACCGTCTTGTAAATGCCAAGATAGATGATCCTTAAAAGCACAAATTGACTAGTTAAGGACACAGCCCCTGCAAATATTCCTCTCTTTCGCAGTCAAAAACAGACTCTTCTGAGTCTTCTTCCAAAACTTCTTTGAGGCTGATCAGGTGGGAATGGAGCAGAAGATGCCTGCACAGGGCTGCAAGTGAAAAAGGTCAGTGTCTTCCAAAAATTATGGCTTTACTTGCTTGTTCAGCAAGGAGACACAAATCTACGAAATGAAATAGCCCTGCCTGGAGCTTGAGTGAGAAGAATGTAAGTTAAGGCAAGAATATGAACTGCTTCATGAGAAGGATCTCAATGGATTAATTAACTAAACTTGCAAAATTAAATATTATTGCTTATCAAAATGTGGTTGACCACAGTAAAAGAGGAAACAACTTACTTCTTTATATTAATGCAACAAGTATTTGAGAAAGAGTGCAGCATAGATTGAATTGCTTCTTTACATAACTTTCTGTCCTCATTTGCTGACTCCCTTATCTTTTTCACTACATTTTATTTATCTCTTTTTTCCTGCACTATCAATAGCTCCAAATTTTGTATTTAAAACAAAATACAGGATACAATTTAAGCAAAATATTATATATTTCACGTGACATTTCCTTTAATTGCCTTTTATCCTTTGCCCAGTTACAGTTTTGTTCTATGAAAATATCTCCTCTCCCTAAATAAGTTGATGGAAAATCCTACCTTAAAATCTATGAAAGGGTAACTTTTTAATTCTCTGATACAGCAGAAGAACAGCAATGGATAATTTTATCACATTTTCTGTTCTCATTCCCTTTGAAAGAATTCCCAGTGATATCCATAGAAATGACACCAACAAAATGAATGCATTCTGTAATAGATACTTTTGGAGAATTAACTTGAAGAGAAAGGGCAGTACAGTCTAGAAACTTTAGCTGTGCAGCCTGTGATCATGGCTGGACAAAATATTGCAGAGGAATTGCCTAAAAAATTCACTAGAATTCCTAAATTTGTTTTGATAGGTCCATGCTCATATTGTATTCACTTTCTATTTGAGGCAAGAACAAAATTAGACCTCGTGCCAGCTGCAATGTTTTAATTGTGATTCACAAACAGCAAACACTGAATGCTGCACAAACAAGCTACAGGACAAAGACTGTTCATATATTTTATGAATATATTGGGGGGCATAAGTAGGTGCAGAATACAAGGTGATTTAACAAATATAAATATATGATTTGATATTAATTATTCAGTCAGTGTTAACATTAGGAATAAGAAACAAATCACAGCTCTTTGCCTTGTTTCTACATCATGTTCCCTCTGCAAGGTCAGGCCCTGCAAGAGTTCAAATGAGAAACTTTCAGCACAAGTATCATGATCAATATGAGAGTAAAGGATGCCTGCTTCCCCACAGATTTCTTTTGAGGTTGTTTGGCTTTGATGTCTAAGCAGGCGAGATCTATGAATGAGGCTCTTCAGTTCTTGACAGTATTAATAATGGCTCGCTCCATGCGGCTCCTCTGATGTCTAATCAAGGTTAAATTTGCACAGGAGCCTTCAGCAGCAGACACCCTGGTCAGGCTGCCTTGCCTGACTGCTCCCCGGGGCCTTCAAGGATCAGACAGGTTTGGGAATGGGGCAGGGCTGATCAAGCTGGGTGCGAGTGCCCAGTGGTTGCCGGCTAAGGCAGACAAGCAGAGACTGAACAGACCCTTTCTTCTCAATTAGAGTTACATCTAAATCTTACTGTTGTAGGGAGGCAACGTGTTCCTGGGACGTCTTATGAGAGACAAGAGAAAGCTCTGATTTCTGAGGGTTTGTTTGTTTTTCTACCTGTTTAGAGAAGCTGCTAGAGAGTTCTTATTTGAAACAGAGTGGTCTCTAGACCACTCCAGTGCGGATTCCTGCACAGTGAAACATTGCTTTCAGTAATGACTTTGGTTTTGTACCAGATGATGAAGTGACCATGACAAGACACAGGTGAGTTCTCTTTGGTGAGAACCAAAAGAATTCAAAAGCAGAATAGCAGAAAAAAACTCTAATGTCAACTCATTTTTCCAAAAGCAGTAGTGCCTTTGCAGGTTCATAGCACAGAAGTAAACAATCACACAATCGGTGTTAATGCAGATTTTGAAAGGCAAGGTTATTGCTAGCAGGTGTTGAGGATATCCTTATCAGACAGAAGCAGGAGCTGAGAAACTGCTCTCATTCATGACAGTCCTTATCAATATATTGAACAGATCAAGAAGTTCCATCTTTCTGATTTTTGCCAAGAAACTTTTGAAGTATTCACTTAAAATCAAGAGTTTTGTTCTTGACAAGTAAAGTCTTTTTAAAAACACATCGACACTTCAGTGATAAAAAAAATCTGTTTTATGCTGCAAAATGGAACAAAAATGAGAGATCAGAAGTTATTTCTTTATTTTTATCTCAATTACAGCATCTTGCTGGTCTCCATGTTTTCTTTCTCACTTGCTGAGCTTCACCACACGTTTTTGGGGAGCAAGAAGGCTGCTGCGTTGCATTACTTCATAGTTTTGACTTGTTGGGTTTGGGTACGGGCTTCTGACCTCACCCAAAGTGAAGTGACAGCAATGAGGGTCATTCCATTGATTTCAGGGAGCACCTGAATAAGTTCTAAATTCTTTTACTTAATGAAAATGGAAAAATATGTAAGTCAGCTCCTCCAGTAGACAAAGATCATAAATTCTCATTGGAAGCAATAGAAATGAGGCTTTCTACACATGTAGGATACAGTCTTACTGTGGATTACTTTTTCAGTTGATCAAGTAGAAACAGAACCTGTATTTCAGAGGCTAAAACAGATACTGAGTTAAGATGATACCACCATTAATTGTGTTCCTGAGAAGGTAAAAGCAAAAGGAAAGTTTGTACCAGTAACCAGAAAAAGCTGCTAAGCACAAGAGCTGCCTCTTTTCCTGCTGATTGGAAAATTAGATGCCGCACAAATTCAAATTTCTACTAATATTAAGATTGTTTTCTACTTATCAAATGAGATGATTTAAAACAAGTGAAGTAGCTAAGTGGGGAAAAAAAGGAAAAGTGCCTATAAATTAGTTTTTTTATATTCTAAAGAAAGCTTGACTGACTTGTCAGCAGGAGGAGAAGGACACTGCACAGGCTCAAGATTCTGCTGTAGTCAGCATTGTCTAAAAGAAGAAACCTGCCTGGCTAAAAAAATGCACTTATATTTATATAGCACCATGTGGAGTGGTGTGTGCTTTTTCTTCTATGGCAGCTGTTGCAATTGGTCTTTATGAATCCTCTATGCAGGTATAAAAATAATATTTGACTTTAACTTTCAGGTTTTCTGTGTACTGAGGAAAATTTGCCTGAGCTCCATTTCTCCTGTTTTAAAGTATCACAGCCCACCTGCACATTTCCAGCAAAGGTGGGCACCGATCAGTTGTCATGGAATCAAAACTTAGCTTCTTAAATAGAATATGCCTCCCGGGCACAGGCAGAAAAGATCATAAATCACCTACAGGTTAGAATAAATGATCCACTGGTGAGAAAAGTTTGATGTGCGTTTTTAGGAGTGTGTGTTCTAGCTGCTAAGGCCAAATTGTTCAAGTCTTTTCTTGCTTGTTCTCTTGCAAAGAAAAGAAAGAGGTGGTCCAAGCACCCTTTTTTTTCCAATCTAAAAACGGAAATAGAACACATTTTTTATGGCAATGTATTCCTGTGTATTTACATTTAAAACATCCTTCAGTATCACATACATTCACAAAGCTCCTTCTTAAGCCTCCACAAAATCCCAGCAAACATAAAACATATTTTAAGCTTCCCATAGGAAAAATCTTTCAAAAATGAGCCTACAGGAGATGTTTGTCAAATGTTTAAGCTTAAAAACTTGAAATGTCATATAAAGAAAAATATTCTTAAAAATATTTAAGAATACTCAGCTGCATATTTCAGTGCTTTAGCAGAATGGATAAAACATCCCACATGTTCATAACAAAAAACAGGTTATTACAAATTTACTAAAAAGCTAAAGATAGGCTTAAATATTTGAAATTAAGGAATAACGTGGTCTATCCTGTTGTGCCTCCATCTTCTTTAGGTGAGCAATAAATAGTCTAAGATAAGAAAAACCTGCAAGCAAGTTGGGAGGTATGTTTCTGATGCACTGATAAATTAATGCATTCTGTTGACCCTTAGTTTTTTTATTGTGTGTATATATTATGTATAACAGATAGAGTGCTTAAGCAAGCAATTTTAATTCTCAACAATAAAACTAATGCTAAAGAATAAATCAGCAGAGGCAGCTTTCAGAAATTAAATCGTCCTAAATAAAACAAATATTTTGCTTCTTACTTTATACTTAGAGAGTTTAATAGACAGAGATATTTAGGAAACTTACATAGAAATATTTTTATATGGGAGGAACTAAAAATCAAGTACTTTTATTTGAGGGAGTTGCTTCTTTCTGCTCTGCTTTTTTGGAGATGAGAAGAGGTACTTTTGGCGAGCAAAAGCAATATCGTTTTACTCACAATGTCTGTTACCTAAAATGACAGAAGTAACTTGTTAAAATCTGTGTCATTTCTGAGTCTTTAGAAAACAGGATAATTCAGAAATGACTTAAGCCTTAATTTCTTAAAGGGCTGCTCTTTCTTTGTTACTGATTTTCGGATTTTTATATAAGCCTAGTTACAAGAGTTTAAAATAGGAGTAACACATTACTGCTCTGCTCACATATTGCTAGGTAGGCCAAAGAAAAAGGACAAAGAAGAAGGAAGGACAAATAAAAAGGACTGATACTAGACCTAAAGCCAATATATTGCTTTGTTACGTTATTTGGGAAGTTAAAGGAAATATAAGAGAAATGTAGAAAGGTTTCTTATTGTGATAGGACATGGAAACTCAGCCCAGCTACATTTGCCTAAGTATATGAGTGGATACCTAAAGTGCGAGCCACCAGTGTTGGGCTTCAAAAATAATAGTCTGCAGCTAAAACCATGGATAGAGGGCTTTGCCAAAGTCCACTGTCACCTGTAAGTGAGAGGAAGCTGTTTAAGAGTCTTCTTTATAAAAGACCTGCATAAGAATTCAGAGAGCAGAGAAGTGATCTTCCTCCAGTACTTGGTTCTGGTGAGGCTGCACCTTGAATACTGTGTTCAGTTTTTGGCCCCTCACTACAAGAAGGACACGGAGGTAATAGAGTGTCTCCAAAGAAAGGCAGTGCAGTTGGCGAAGGGATTGGAGCACAGACCTTATGAGGAGAGGCTGAGGGAGCTGGGGTTATTTAGTCTGGAGAAGAGGAGGCTCAGGGGAGACCTTATCATTCTCTACAGCTACCTGAAAGGAGGTTGTAGTGAGGCAAGGGTCAACCTCTTCTCCAGAATAACTACAGACAGAACAAGAGCTGCAGCAGGGGAGGTTCAGGTTAGACATTAGGAAGAATTTCTTCATGGAAAGAGTGGTGAAGCATTCAAACAGGCTGCTCAAGGAAGTGGTGGAGTCACTGTCTCCGGCAGTGTTCAAGAAATGTGTAGATGAGGTGCTTAGGGACATGGTTTAACACGCATGGTGTCAAAGGGTTTACGGTCGGATTCAATGATCTTGGAGGTCTTTTCCAACCATAACGATTCTATGACTCTTGTTAAGCGCTGAAATATTGTCAGCAGAGCTGCAATGGACAAACACTGTGGTTGGCGGAGTAGGGTGAGACAAGAACACCCTGTTTTTGTAATGTGTTGGGATTTATTTCATTCAATAACATACTATTTGTTAAGCTAGGTGGTTCTTGTTTGAAGGTAAAAATTACTTAAGTCCATTTAATCTTTACAACTTTCCAGACAAGGACTACAACTGGCATGTTATTATTCATAATTTAATCCCAGACCAGAGTGATGCTAATCACATTCTAATAGAAAAGTTATATGTATATTATCTTTATTTTTTACTACTGCTTTTACAGGAGTGATCAAGTGATTATTTTGATTAGGAAAATAAAATCTAGAATTCTTTTCAGTGGAAAAGAATCTGAAACCAGAATTGTTCTAAAAGTTACTCTAAGCAGTCTGTAGCTTGAGTAACCTGGGGTGAGATTTCATGCTCAACAGCGCAGCCCAGAAATTAGAATTTCACTCCTCAAGAGGAATTCTCCCTTTGAGACCCATTTCATCCCTAATTATTCTAGAAACAGAAAGTCCTAATGAAAGATGGCAGCACTGAGGACAGCAGCACGTGAAGGTAGCCTTGTCCTTACACAAAGTGCAGGGATGCTCTTGGTCCCCATCTGTCTTCTTCAGAGCAAAGCACGAGGCTACTCTGCCTCAGCACCTTTCCCTCCACGGCCACCATGGGTCACTTTTACCTCCTGACCCGCTTTTCCCATCCTTCCTGAGACATCATTGCTCAGCTTCTTTTCTTCAATGTTGTCACCTCTCTGACTTAGTCATCTCCTGCCTCTGTAAAGGTGGTCCGGGGAATGTTAGGAGAAGCAGTAGGACTATCTCCACCGAGGCTGGACCCACGTGAACTCTGCTGCACTTTCACCTTCCACTAGCAAAGGTGCTCTTCTAACTGACAAGGCTCTGAGAGACAGAAATTTCTAAAATTATCTTCATTTGCATGCTACACATGCCATGGAGTACTCTAGGAACCATTTCTTTCAGAATAATGGACACATAATCATAATTATCATATTAATTGTACTATGGTGGGATGATCAGTGGAAATTTTGCTAAGTGCACTGAAGCTAGTCATTAAAAGAAATCCTTTATCAGTATGATTAAACTCAAATTTTCAAAGCCTTTAGCAAGTCCTTCCATCACAGCCAAAAGTTATAAGATGAAAAAAATGAGGATTTGTATTTCATTGTATGATTCTGACTTTTCAGATTTATAATACCTAAATATTTCAAACTTTTCTTGAATCAGGAAGGACTGTTTGGAAAAAAAAAGAAAAAAGGAAAGGAAAAGAATATGAAAGCCCATATTCTCCTGAATTGCAAGTCTCTATCTGCTGGTCTGAAAAAAAAAATCTATAATCATAAAACTTCCTAGGACCAAATGCTTTTCTTAATATAGCACATAATATTAAATGAAGAGTCTCTTGTTTTTCTACTTACATTAAATATTAGTATCAGTAACTCAGTCCCAGTGCTGTGCTTTTAATAATTGTACGAATCCCTTTCCCGCTTCCAGGAGGATCCCAGACTGCCCATGCCAACATGCCGCTCACTGCTGGGGCTGCCTGGCAGGATCTAGCAACCCCATCACCCAGTTGTCCTCATCAGAGACTGTGTGGAGCTTGCACAAATCCCTTTTCCTCAGAGCAAAAGAGGAGTGTGTGGTGCAATTAATACACGGATAACAGTACGGGAGGAAACAAAGTTTTGTTGTTATCAAAAAGAAAATAAAATCACAAGCCAAAATATTTTCCATCAGGAAATAAAAGGGCACTTGGGACACTTTTATATGTCCCAAGGAAATCTTTTCCCATAGCATGTCATCGCATGTTCAAGTAGGTCTCTTCTGGTAGAACCAGAATAAGAATCTCCGGTACGACTCTCAGGAAGATCAGCTTCCTCTACTCCTAACATTTACAGGAACAATCCAGCCTGACAGAGGTATTCTAATGAAATAATTCCATGTAACATACTGTAATATACAGTCCCAGCATACCAAATTTCTAACACTTTGAAGTAAATTTCAAAATACAGGGAATTTATTCTCCTGCATCTGAACCCCTGAAAAAGAAAGGAATAAAACAAATCAGTCTCAAGTGATGTCTAATTTTCAGTAAGTGTCAGAAAGACTGCAAAGTGTAGCTCTTTGCCCTGACTAGCACATTCGCTCTTTAGGTATCTGAGCATGTTGAAAGTGTGTGCAGTTGGGCCCTGGGGATTTCAGCCATTTGGTTCTGTCTTCTTTGACCAACAGGTCTTGTAGACGGCTCCATGCAGTTCTCACAAATAAAGAGCATTGATTGTGTTTTGTTTCTTTTCCTTCCAAAAAAAAAAAAAAAAAAAAAGCACAACAGACTGGGGAATTTTCCAGGTCTTTCTGTCAAACTGAGGAGGCAGATGGTCAGGGTTGGCACGAGGGCTAGTCTGTGCCTTGCAGAACTGGGCCCGCCCAGCGTGGAGATTAATGGAGGCTCCACCTGTGGTCAAATCTACAGAGAGCCATTTTTATTTACCAAATGTTGAATGATTGGGTCATTGTCCTAAAAAATGATTGCATTTCTGTAAGACTTCCATTAAAAAAAGCAAATGAACTCTTCAGAATCATAGTTTTAATGACAGTCATGCAATTCATACATTTTAAATAAAGTCCCTAATTGGCTGTCTGTGAAGTAGAAAGAGAACTGGTGCAGTGAATGGCTTAAATGCAGCAATTACAATATTTCTTATTCTTTGCCAATCTAAAATTAATGAAAAGCCTTTCTTGCTGTGACCTTGACAAATGGTGGTGTAACCTCTTTAAATTCTCAGAGGGTGTTGAATTCTACCCTGTGAGAAAGTGATGTAAAGGAATTGCAGCTGAACATTTCTAATTAGTAAACTGAAACTCTGTGACAAGGAAGAAAGCTAAAAGGCACTGATTGGATTTAACATATATTAGCCACCATCTCCAGGGAACAGAATTTGAAGATAGCTCTGAGTACTTTAATCTTGACATACCTGATTATCTCTGAGCATTGCTTTATCGCCTGTAGAATTCATGTAATCCAACTAGTTTTCACTCCAAGCAAAATCTAATCCTATAAAAAGCTGGGTATGTTCAATTCCTACTGTTTTTTGGAGATGCTCAGCTCCTTCCTTGGAGAAATGGACACAGAGTGCAGCCTCCTAATGAAAGATCTAATTCTCATTTACACTGGAGCTATTTCACCTCTCGCTGACGTTACTAGGATTGTTTAACATAGACACAGATTACACTTAAAATATCTTTAAGGCCATTTGCTCTTCTAAGGTGGTATTAGGGATTTTTTGCTTTGATTTTTCACATTGAAATCTAATTTGTGCAAGTATTATTTCCATGCATATATGCTTTAGTGATGTGTTCCTAAAAGTGATTTTTTGACTAGGCACAAGGGAAAAACCCAGAGGGACTTAAAAGCAAGAACCCCTTGCTGAGATCCAACTCTGATGCATAATAATTCAGAACACCGTGTTTCTTCAGTAGCGTTTTTGTTCCTTTTAAGCTGCAAAGAATGTCTGGGTGATAAGTAAAGGACTGTGAAATCTTTCTCTAGGTTGTATTTATTTGAACTGCTGATCTCCATCATGTCAGCGTGTTATGTACTAAAGAAAAATTAACTGAGTTCATTTTACATATGGGATTAGGTTTCAGAGATCCTGAGATCATGGAAGCCAGATCATGGTTTTCTTTCTGTAATGGTAAGCAGTTCCTGCGACTGAAACAGTTATGCAAAGCTGATATAAATCAGACTTCCCCTTGACATAGCTCCTCATTTGCAAAATGGCTCACAACATGAGTTTAACCACTGACTGTGCAATTCAAAATCAGTAATAAAGAAAATAACATCCAATAAAATTGTTTTTTACATTCTCTTTCTCCTGACTTTTGTAAAAGGCATGGAAGGGAAGCACATCCCACAGTAACTCCACTGAAGTCAGTGGGTCACAAGAACAAGAGAGACGCCCATGTAAACAAGAGCTTGTCCCGTGGTCCTCTTTTTTTGGGCTGTGAAAATCCTCTGTTCAATAAACAAACTGCCTAAAATCTTTAGGCTCTGTGTGTTATAAGTGCTGACATCACAATTATGACTATTTCCTAATTTTTTGGATAGTTCAGAAAAGTTCACCGTGACTTTTGAGAAACTGCACGTCTTGTGTTTTATTCAGTAACTCATATCCTCATAACCCTTCCCTATTATGAATTAGACCTCTCTGACTCCTTCCTGCTAAGCAAACCGGGTGCAAATGTAGGTCAGGAGAATGAGTATTCAAATTCTCTTCCCCTGCTGTGAATGGAGCATATTAACATTTTTCAGTTTAATTAAAGAGACCCTACAAGGTTAGTGGAGCAGGTCTTTCTGACACTATTTTATGCTATTTTTCAAATTCATTTTATTTTTTTAATTTTAAATTCAAAACATGCACTTTTTATTCATGGCAGCTTGGTCTTTAGTTTGGCCATTAAAATTAGTCCTGTAGCAAAAATTATTATATTTGTAGAGAAAAAAAGAGACTGTAAGTAAACATGCAAATTTATGGAGCTTTTAAAAACAATTCAGGAAAAGCTATTGCATATGGAATGATTCATACTGTAACACATTCTTCAAGATCTTCTCAGGTGGCTTCTCTCATCTTATTCTCTATTTTCTCTAAGTCTTAATTCAAGGATTGATTTTGCTTGTGCAATTCAAATAAGTAGTACCTTGGTTTCAGACAAGGCTTTTAATGAAGTTGGTGATCCTTCACTGGAAGGAAGGAGACAGAAGTGGATTCTGCTGCAGGTGTCTCTCCTTACTAACTTCTTTTCTTTCTCTCCCTCCATCTTCACCTTCCTCTCTATTTTTCTTTGAGAGATTTAGATTTTTGAGCCATGTAATTGTAACAGATTGATTTATGGAATAATTGGAGATACATGTTTTTAAATATCTTTGTGAATGTAAAAAAAAAATATGCAATAAATGTTCCTCAAAAGTAGAACATAATAATAACAATCACTCCACTATAAGAAAACACTTTTACTTGTGTGGGATGAATTTTCCTAGTGCATCTCGTGAGCATTAATTAAAAAAAGATTAACAAAATATCAGTCCAATGAGTAAAATGAATTTACTAAATTATTGAATGATACCTACTATAATCTTAGGATATGTTAAAATCAATGGAATTATTTCTATGAAGAGATCTTTAAGATTACATTATTTAATATAGTAATTTCCCTTGTAATACTGCATAAAAATTCTATTACATATCAGTGTTATTGTGAAAAAAAAATATGTAAAATGGACTATTGGCCATATTAATATTCTTGTATTCAATAATACTAGCTTAGTTTCTGAGGGTAATACATAAATATAATGGTGTTTTGTAGTTTATGTAGTAGCATTTCTTGACACATATTCAAATAGGCTGAATAATGAAACTAAGGTGGAAGCAGTCCCTAGAGGTCAAAGATTTCTGCAGTCCCTGTTGTGCCCCTTTCAGTATTTTTTTTTGTTTGGTTCTTCTTGTTTCTGACCCTTTTTTATTTTTTTAAATTTGTTCTTACTTCTGTATTTGCATAAATAGACAAAATTGCTCACTGGAGTCATCTCAAATAGCTGTCCATGAGATTATATTCCCCTAAATGACAGCTTGGTATTATTCTGACTGTGGTTATGTTCATCCACTAGGAGGCAGGTACTCAAACTCAAGGCCAGTTTCCTTTTCAAAATGGAAAATAAGTCAAAATTTGCTTCCACAAAATTAACAGTGTCAGTGAGGTGGGTGGTGAATTTCAAAGCTGCAGAATCACAACACAGAAATGCCCATTGGAAGCTGAACAAAATGTGTTTGTGAAGACACCAAAGGAAGTCAAGAGATGCCAACGCTGTAGCTGGTGGATCCAAAAGTCATTATGGCCAATGAAAATCACCCCAGGTGATTTACAAGGGTTTATATCAAAGCTCTTGCATGTTTTGAAACAATCTGAATGTTTACAAATGCTTCATAGCTTATCGTTAAATCCTACAAATATTATTGCCACATTAAAAGGAAGAAAAAAAAACAAAGATAATTTTAAAATTCTGTATTCAAACAAATTAGTTTTTATGTTAGTATATATTTATCCAAGAACTGCATGGAAAATTCAGCAGCTCAAACAGAATGACTTAGAGTAACACTGGCATCAGCTCTCTGTTTTCAGAGCACTTTTTAGACCAGTTATTCTGGTTCCACTGTTCCACTGAAGAGTATTGTTTTCTTTGGCTTTATATATGTTACAGAGATCAGAAGGTGCAACTTTGTCCTCTGCTTTACCTTTCCTTGAGGTGGGACCCTGTGTCCAGAAATGGATTTCCTATAATTTGTTGCTTCTGTATCTGCTATATCTGCTTCTAACTATATCTAACTGTGTCTAGACATTTAGGGAAATTATCAGACATCTCTAAAGCTCAATGGTTTTCAACCCCATCAAATGGTAAGTAATACCATTTATTCCTTCTATTGTAAAATTAGTTTTTCCACTTCATTTCTCCACCGACAGTATTTACATAATGCCTGTATTCTTCCATCATTGTACCAAAACCAGTGCTGTGTTCCTGAATTCACATGGGCTGAAGGAGAGGCTGAAACAGCGAGGAAAAATTTTTATAAATGTCTATGTCAATAAATTTTCTTATTTTTATCCATCACATATTTCATAAACTGCATAGAAGTTTCAGAGTAATCATGTGCAGAACTGAAGGATGCCTGTCTCTTCTGAACTTTCAATATGCTTCTGCTCCACATTTAGTGGCCCAATTTTCTTTGTATAGGTCAAGAGGAATTTCTTACATCTTGTTACAAGGGAAAACGGTACTTGAATGGAAAAAGTGCTTTTCTTTTAGCACCAATCGAATTTCAAGTAGCTAAGCATATTCATTAGAAGCTGCAGGACTTTAGCTGAGATATTAGATATTAGACCCAAACTAACCTCTCCCATTAGAATAAGAATCCCTTATAGCTGGACTGATCTAAAGGGCAAAGCTCATGTGCCAAGTAGGTCTGAGTTTTAGATGAAGTTTGCATATCCCTCTGCTAGACCATTTGCTACACAGGTCCCTAGTCTTTTAGGCAATTGAGAGGTTTGCCTTTAACAAAATTTGTATCAGAAAAATCCCTATGACACTACTGAGGCTCTGCTCTGAGCTCAGGCACACATTACCCTGTGATGCCATGAGTTAGCTCACTCAGGCTGGCATTGCAAAATGAGGAACCCTCTGTTCTTGCAAATTAAAATGCGGAGGACAAATTTGGAGACGGAAGAAAGAGAGAAAACTAAGCCAGAAGGTGAAGAGGCATAATATCTAAAAGGAATGTTGTAAAATATTATGTTCCTCTCTTGAATTGCATGTTCTTTGAATAGCTTCAGAACTAGGTGAAACAGTTTCTCTCAAACTTCTGAGTAAAAAGCTCGACTACCTTGCCATCTGCCCAAACATTTTTTATGTATTTAAATAGATTAAATAATTGATTTTAATAAAAGTCAGATCTTACAACCCATAAAGATATTTTTCCCTTAAGTTTTGTCCAAATTATTCTTGAACAATTAAATTTCTCATTAGTTTTCCAAAGAATAGTTGACATTTAGGAATCAGTTAAAAATTATAATTTTATTGCCTATGTTATTGCAACGTAATGTTCATTTGGAAAGAAACACAATGTCCTGTTTAACCAGACTGCATTTAAGTTATCCCTTTTCTTTATTCTGAAAAATATTTGCATGATCATAAATGGATAAAGAATAATGACTTCCAAGGAGATAACGTCTGTATCTTTGATGTAGGGAAATGAAGGCCAAATTTGATACAAATAGTATGGGATGATGCTATGTCTATAATTACAAAAAGCACTGTTATCATTTTAGGGTGACTCCCTAGATAACAAATTACTAACTGAGGAGGGACTCAGGACAACAAGAACTAAAAGAACTTAAATTGAAAAGTAAATGTATTCTCTGTGGCAGAATTACTACAGATGCCACGTTACAAATATAATTGCTTAAAAAATGTTCATACATCTCACTGACATTTTATTTTTCCATCTTGATTTAGTTGTGTCGATTTAAACAAGTGAGAAGACACCTTTTAAAGTCTCCAGAAACTATAACACTCTATTGACAAACTGGCTAAACAGGATTGTCATAAAATCAATTCAGCTGGAATTCAGCTAGATAAACAATTACAGAGGAGTCATTCCCTTCATTATTATGGGACATCCATTCAGATGCATAGATTTTTCCAACAACCCTAGCAGACAATTTTTCCTCAATGATCATTGATAGAAACAAAAGGAAGACTGAGTTATCAAACGTCTTTGATATCAAACATCTCCTATCTAAAGGAGTAAATAACTAGAGTGGGTGCAGGAATAGTAGAACGGGGATTCCAGAAAATTAAAATTCAATGACTTGTACCAAAATATTCCGAACAAGACCATCATCTATTCAGGCATCAATTGAAAGTGACTGAGGAAGATTAAAAGCTAATATAATATTTGATTATCAGCGACTTGTTTTTTGGTCAACTATAAACCAACATCTGGTATAAAAAATGCAAATAAGGAAGGCTCCTATATTGTACCAAGAAAAGTATTCTGCAAAGGACTCAATGCCCTTGGTGAACTGGCATATCTGATGCTAGGTGAATTCTGCTTAGCTCCGTTCCTGAAAGCTGAATTCAGATGTGATTGGGTGCAGAGGTTTCCTGTGACAAGGGAAGGTTTGGAAAACTTTTTAGATAAGAGAGGAGAGAAAGAACGTTAAGAATTAAGGATTAAGAAGTTGGCAAAAAGGAATACGGTGTATAGATACCCTGGGAGAGAATATATATTGAAAAGAGAGAAGAATTACCTGAGCAGTGGATCAATGCTGACATAAGAAATAACTAGTCCTAAATATGCCTAGGCTGGAAATGAGAGGGAGATTTCTAATCATCAGTACAGAGAAATTCTGCTTCAACCAGAGCAGCAGGAGCACTCACACCTGCTGGCTTTTGAGACAACATTTGACTATGGTGAGACAGCACAGTCTGAGAGGTTTCAGGGATAGCTGAGCCAAAAGGTCCTTTCCTTTCCCATATTGCATATCACTCTATAGTTTTGTTTATAGAGAGGCAAGTATTTTTAAATCATGCATCATGCTTTTCTAATTTTTGGGAAGGGAATTGGATGATTTATATCATAAAGGAAAAGAATGGAGTATGCATGCTTATTTCCAAAAGAGAGTCACTCATCTGCTGGAGTTTCACCTGATGATTGCCATTTTCTCAGTAATTAACATTCTTTAAACAAAGACAACAGGCAGGAATTCAGATATGGTGCTTAATCACAAACTGCTACAGAGTTGATAGAGGCTAAAAGGAACAGAAATGTAATATAAGAATGGAGGTTTGCATTTATTATGGCTTTTTTTTTATACTAATAATTTACAAAACTATCTAATGACATATAACATACCAAAACAATTTTAGAATCATATAAATTTAGATTATAGTATGGAAACTTATGTGAATTATCCAAGCTACTATCCAACCCACGCATTAAGGTATTGGAAAGCAACAAGGAATTGTTGTTTGCTGAACTGATGGTGACTTGAATTTGGATGTTCTTGTTGCAAATGGAACAGCCTTACTTGGTTATCTGGCACTGGGTGGGAGTTGCTTATCTGACAGGCTGCTTCTTACAGGCCTAGTGTCCTGCCCCTCTACTCAGCCCTGGTGAGGCCACATCTGGAGTACTGTGTCTAGTTCTGGGCCCCACAGTACAAGAGGGATGTGGAGCTGCTGGAGAGAGTCCAGCGCAGGGCCACGAGGATGATCAGGGGCCTGGAACATCTGCCCTATGAGGAGAGGCTAAGGGAGCTGGGCCTGTTCAGCCTGGAGAAGAGAAGACTGAGAGGGGACCTGATCAGTGTGTACAAGTACCTCAAGGGAGGCAGTGAGGAGGATGGGGCTGGTCTCTTTTCAGTGGTGGCCACCGGCATAACTACAGGAAATGGCCACAAACCTAAGCACCAGAAGTTCCACAGGAACTTAAGGAAAAATTTTTTGACAGTGAGGGTGACAGAGCACTGGCACAGGCTGCCCAGAGAGGTTGTGGACTCTCCTTCTCTGGAGATCTTCAAGACCCGCTTGGATGCAGCCCTGTGCCACGTGCTCTAGGTGGCCCTGCGTGTGCAGGGGGGTTGGACTAGATGACCTCTAGAGGTCCCTTCCAACCTTAGGCATTCTATGATTCTATGATTAAGCGGCAAAGATATTCTGAGCACCGGACTGGATAGAATGCTTCATTTCTTTTGGCATATCCTTTCTAGCCTCACTGCCCACGGGGCTCTAGGCTTTCTCTCTCTCTCTCTCTTAACCTTAGCCCTAGCCTTAAACCTAGCCCCGAGCCTGAGGTCACCAGGCCTATTGCTGGCTAAATGGCAAAGCTGGTTCTAGCACAAGTCTGGATATAGCACTACATTTCCTTTAGCATGTCCTTTCTAGCCTCACTGCCCATGGGGCTCTAGGCTTTCTCTGTCTCTTAACCCTAACACTAACCCTCTCCCTCAGAGGTCACCAGGCCTAGTCCTGGCTGAATGGCAAGTAAGCTCCTGGAATGAAGCTGGAGATAGTGCTATATTGCCTTTGGCAATTCTAGCCCCACTACCCATGGGGCTCTGGGCTTTCCCTCTTAACCCTAACTCCAGCCCTATCCGTAAACTAACACTAGAGAAAGGGAGGTCAGGACTGCTTTCATCATGAACCTGGAGATGTAGCTTCAGACACCCGATGCACGGATGCCTGCAGTTCAGGCAGTGAGGAATTCAGACTCGTTTGCGTGAACAGGGGTTTCACCTCCTGGAACAGTCCCCTGAAACTAATAGCATTTAAAGGTGTTGAGATGCGAGTCTCAGGAAAGTTTTCTTATGTCTGTGTGACAAGACTGTTGTCTTTTCAATTATTTATTAAGTTCTTCTTAAGCAATTTGGTTTATGTGGGTTGTTAACAGCCCTAACAATCTTATATCTATTAATTAACACATCCCTTCTAATGTTCTTGTCTTTTTCATTTATAACAGAATATTAAATTCACAAAAACTCCCATGGAGTGGGATATTGATGTTGTTCAGCTCCAGAAGCTGCAAGAAAAACAAACACAATGCCAAATATACTTTGCCAGTATTTAATAACTGTTTCTCTGGTTATAAATTAATAGGGTTTCTGTTGCTAAGCACAAATTCCTTCCAGATATTACTACCAGGAAGCACATTTCTGTATATAACTCTAAAGAATAAACTAACATACCTTGGACGGAAGAGCAATAACAAACTGTTGTTATAAGTAGACTGAACTGAAAAAAGAACAGTTAAGACTCAGGGCTGACTTGTTAATGAACTAGAACAGCAAACAGTAAAAGAGTTGACACTGCAAAATGATGCTCAGATGTTCTTGGACCCTCCTTGCAGCACAGGTTGCTGTGATATATTCTGGAATAAAAGCTTGGTTAAAAGAAGGACTAGAAACAAGCTTTACAGAGAATCCAATAAGTCATTTCATCACTTTTCCTTTTTATACCTTTGTTTTGAGTTTTGTGGTCAAGCATAAACACTTATTTTTTTTGACACTAAAATTGATTTATTCTTTTCTACAAGCAGTATGCACATGAGCTCAAGGAGAAAGGAGCCAGTGATTCCAGATGTTAGGCCAGTGGAATGAATAGGCTCTCTTACATCAGGAGCACATCAATGGTGTAGATGTAGAGGAACAGCTCACATCTCTGGAGTACTCACACATGACATCCATCTTTTCCTCGTTTTTAAATGCAGTGGGAAGATGCATCAGGGTCATCAACTATTTTGAATGTGCACTTCTATTTCTGATGTGATGGTGGGAGCACTGCAGCGATGTGGTTCCTAATTTGTATCTACCAGGTGAAGATGTACCAGGACTTTTCCTTGGCATCTAAAGCCAAGGCTACTATAAAATTCTTCCTATGAGTAATATGTAAGTTTGTCAGAAAAATAAATTGAGCAGAATCTTTATTGAATCTTCCTGGATCTAGGTTTTAAAATAATGAAATATTCGTCATTTTAATGATAGAATATGAACAGATTTGTTTAACTTCCATGGTTAATGGTGTCTTTGTTTCTGCTCTTAATCCCTATCTATTAGACTAATGGACTGAAATTGCTACAATGTTCAAGAGGCCATTAGGATCTTTTATAGGACATGCAATGCTAATGGCAGATGAATAATAAAATTCAAGCATTTTGCTCTTTTACTGCAATATTTGTAATCTCTATCTCTGGGGAAAAAAAAACTTTTATATTTTAGAAAAGTTCAAAGACCATATGATGCTTTCTAAAAACTGTCACTAAGATCACTCTTTCATGTATGCATGTATTGATTTATTAGTGCTGTCTTCTGTACACTCTCTGGAACATGATACTAACTTCCAAGTGAAAATTAAAAACTCTGGGCCTCATGCCTAGAGACAGCAAACAGTTCTCGCAGACCTGGGCAATAACATCATTGCTATCATAAATAATCATTGTAGGTCAAAGCAATCCAAAAATAGAGAAAGTAATAATTTCCCAATAACTAGGAACAAAATTGACCTCATATGTTCACAAAGAGTTCTTTCAGAGTCCTCACTTGCAGCTCGGAAGAAAAGACAGGAAACCAGGCAAGCATTCTAATAATCCTGGATCTGAGATGTGAGAAATTGCTAGCAATTTGCAATCTCTTGGTCTGGAAAGCAAGGACAACCCAATTTGTACAAACAGACTTGAATTAAAATGGTAGCAGACCTCAACAATTCCATTATCTTTTGAATGACGCTTTCTGAAATTGAAGCATTTCATGTTTCATAAACATGCATTACTTTATTTCTTAGTGTTTTATCGGGGAGTGGTAAGGAGCTTTCATCCTGAAACAGATATAGCCGTTATATCAGTTTTCCAGGGTTAATAAAAAGAAGTTAAGAGTAGTTGGCTTTGGAACCGATGAGCAGTGTCTCATGAGGTTTCTGCATTAATCTGCAGAGCAATTAGATTTAGATTAGCAACTGGTAGCTGCAATATCACTGTCCTATTTTAAATTATACTAGGGCATTTTATTTTCAGTTGGTTTTGAAGTTTTTGTTTTTTTACCAGCGGTTTGCACTGGGGCAAATTATTTTAATAAAATGCAAGATGATGAGGAATCAGTTTTCTTGACTAGCAACTAGAACTAGCACACAACAATTATACTAGAGTTAATTACTAGAGTTGCCTGGTCATTCATACATATTTCTCTTCCTAAGCCATTGAACAGAACATATATTTTTAAATTCCATTTTATACCCCTTAACATTTTGCTATAAAGAAAAAATGTACAACTTTTATAGCATTTTGCTAAAAAAAAAAATAGGAGAATGAGAGAGACAATCTGGACAAAGACAGAGGAATCAAGAAAACCCAAACCAAACACAGAATATCTTCCGAAGAAGAGAAGAAAGAGAGGGGATCTTATCAACACGTACAAATACCTGAGGGGAGAAAATAGGGAGGATGGGACCAAACTCTTCTCAGTGGTGGCCAGTGACAGAACAAAGGGTAATGGGTACAAATTGGAACACAAGAAGTTTCATCTCCATGTGAGGAAGAACTTCTTTATCATTAGGTTGCTCAGAGAGGTGGTGGAGTCTCCTTCTCTGGAGATCTTCCAAGCCCGCCTGGATGCCACCCTGTGCCCCGTGCTCTAGGTGTCCCTGCTGGAGCAGGGGGTTGGACTGAATGATCTCTAGAGGTCCCTTCCAACCTCAACCATTCTGGGATTCTGTGACTGTATGTATGACAGGAGATAAGAACTTCTGGAGTGCGAGGAATGGAGGAGAAACATCTTGAGCAAGTGAAGATTCCAGAAATGATATATTCCCCCTTCCAGTCCTCCATCATAAGTGCTACAAATATCCACATTTCATAGGTTCTGCCTGAAAGCACCGCAGTTGATAATGGAGAAAAGACTAGAGTTGGACCCATGTGATTAGAAGTATTGAATAACAGTATAAGAACCTGCTTGAACTTTGAAGTCCATAAAATCATTAATGGCATGGAGACGGTGTGCAGGGAATGTTTATTCCATGCAGCTCAGAGACTCTAAGACAAAAAGTGACATTATGAGACCAACACCAAAAGTGTTTTAATGGAATATATTGCTAAATCTTGGGATTTTATTGTCACAGAACAGCATGGGGGCCAAAATGTAAATAGACTAACGAGGGGAGTAGGCAAATTCGTGGAGGATATGTCTGTCAGTGGCATGAAATAGAAGAAGGTAAAGGAAATCACTAGATAAAGCAACGTTCAGACCTCTAACTAATACAAAGTATTAATTTTTCTCTTTCCTCATAAATGAAAGCTTTACCCTCTACAAGCCTTTTACCTATGCTAGGTACTGTTCTTACTGGTTTCCTTTAACCAGGAAAGGACAGCCCAAAACGAAGCACTCTCCTGCACTTTGGGAGCTGTGGAGGAGGCGCCGCAGAGGGCCCATTACTAAGAATCAAAATGGTTCTAGGAGGGAACTACCAAAAAAAGAAAAAAAAAAGGAATGTAACTACCTGAGGAAATCAGAAAAGGGCACTGGGCTCTCACCCGGCTTACAAAGTGAGCAGTACTGGTGTGACCTTGAAGGTGCACAAAGCGCCACGAATCAATATTTGACGTTCGCCTGAGTGAGATCAGTTTTATCGTGAGCTTACAGTCTGTGCTGAGAAGAGATACTGACTGCCAGGTCTGGAGATTCTTTCATATTTGCAGTTGTCCAGACAGTTGATATCTTTCAGATTTGTGATCATCTGGAAATTTCTCCCAAGCTGTCAGTGGGGTAAGAGATGTAAATACTGAGTGCTGCAATATCAAATGTAGGTTGCACAGAGCTCGGAAAATTGCCTTCAGTGCATTACACTTCTCATATAGGTATTGCAGAGCTATCTGTGGTATAGTACAGCATGCATGAGGTATGAAAATCTAAAGTCTGGAGGTGTCTGCGTGTTTATAAATTATTGATCCAATGTAATATAATGTAATGCCAAAGGGTATAAGTCCAGTCAATAGCCTAAAGGAGTATATTTTTATATTTTAAGTAAGCATTCTATAGAATTTCTTAGTCATATTCAGAATTCTATAGATTAGAAAAAAAACATAAAAACTGCAGCATGATTTTCTGTAAAGTAATCAAGAGAAAATGGAAGGTGCTAAATATGTATCCCAAAGAACTACTGATGCTTTCCAACCAGACTTACAACTTGCTAGTGAGACAACTAAAGCAATGACCAAAGCTTATGGGCACCACTGAGAGTGGACAATCATCTGAGCTATTACAGGCAGGGGGTGATCTCCTCATGCGCGTCTTGGGGCTGTATTTACTGCTTGAGTGCATTGCCTGCTGCTTTTCATGACTAGTGCAATAAAAGATCCCGCTGGACTCTACTATAAACACCTCCAGTCAATCAGTGCTGCCATCTTCCTGTTGCTTTGCTATTAAAAAGCAGAGGGTATTTTTTGACCAAAGGCTATTCATGTAATTAAAATAATAATAATAATCTGCAAATGAACACATTTTAAGTCAAGACACTGAAAAGTTTATTTTCTTCTGAACATTTGGGATAATAGGATTACTACTGATTGAATTCTTTTTTTATTCCTCCCAAATTCATTTACAGGACCTGGCCTTGCTTGTCCATGCATATTGTGAGTGTGTTGACAACACACATAAAGAAGGAAAATAGTACGTATTAAATGGGTTCTTACTGCTTTGCATTAGTGAGTTCATCTGTGTGCACATGAAACCGCTGCCTCAGTGGTGCATATCAGAGACTACAGACAATATCTTCAACACTAACTTGTTCAAACTATAGCATAAGGACACTCTTATGTGTTTTTCTGAGTTCTAAACCTGTGGTGTAATTGACCATCCTTGACACAAAATACGTAGGGGAGACTGAGTCTGAAAGACATATATACACTTGAGAATATAATTAAATCTTTTTGAATATAAGAATTTTCACTGAAAATCCTGAGACTTTTCATTCTCTTTGCTGAACAAAAGCATTTCCATGTGACCGGTCTGAACAATCATAGAATAAGCAATGCTGCTGAAATGTATCTAGGTAATAATACACGTTATATGTGAAATAACTTCTCCATGGACATGGAGAAGCTTCTCCCCAAGCTTCTCCCGTGCCTTGCCAACACTGCCTAAGGAGACCTTCCGCTGCGCGTTTTGCAACCGGACTTGCCTTTTCTGCATTGGTCTTTTTAGCCATCAGCGCGCTTGCAGCAAACGTGGTAAAGCCCTACCCATATCTTCGTTCGCGAAGCCCAGCCATGATGATGATGATGTGAAATAAATGCGAACAATAAAGGATCTTATAGTCAGCTTGTACTTTTGAATATGCAACAAGGGTCTAAATTAATCTAATGAATTATTGTGTAGGAATTATCTGCTTGGTTACAAATTACAGTCTAAATTGCATGTCCCTTCTGCTTTGCATTTTGCCCTAAATACAGATGATGACACAAATACATTTTTCTCATTCCTTTGCCTGCTCCTAGCTGCCAGCTCTAGCTATCATTAAAAAGTGTGGAAAAGGCAGCAGCAGCTGAGCTTGTTTGAGGCTGAATTATCTGAATATCTGAAGTGACTGCTAAGCGACTCCATGTTGAAGTTTTCTAATGCTGATAGGCTTGACATTTATCTACTCAGTTCTCCTTAGGCCTCAGTCATAGTAGGTAGGAAATAACATAATCACAGAATTGAAGTCTGATTAAAAGAGAAAACACTCCAATTTTATTTTTTTCTCAGTGAGCAAGAAAAAAGAAATAAGTACCTGGAAATACATGAATGCGTTATGGAACCGCTTATTGCCGAGGAAACTGCAGCACAATGATTTTGGATTAGAAGGAAATCAACTATTAAACAATGCAATCCGAAACTGTTCTAGCCAAAACTCAACTAAAAAGTCACCATCATCTTGCAACACATTAGAAATCACAGAAAGAGCAGCAAGCAGCGAGGACATCCCACAGGTGGTTAGTTAAGAGACAGTGTGAAAAGCATAAAGAAAGACTATCCTGAAGAGAAACTAAATGTTTATCCTTAACGGCATGATAAACCTGGAACACTGCTATCATCACATTGTTGTAGGACTGAGTTTGAACCTGCAGGAGCACAGGAATGGCCCAAGGAGGCCAGGAGGTGCAACCCTTCAGGCAGCCACAATTTTTAATAGCGCCATCCTTAAAAAGTGGTTAAAAATGCCTCGTTGTATTTTAAAATTCCATTACCTTGTTGGAATAGCTTACCTAATTGGAATAGCCCCTCATCACATTTTTGTGTAAGAAGAGACTGAGAAAGTTCTGGAGAAATGAGACTCTTCAAAGCAAGTAAATGAACATATGTATCTTTTAGAAATGGATGGAAAACAGCATGCACAATGAAAATAGGCACAAATTCATCAGTGTAAAAGTAGCCACCCAACGTAGTACAGCTATGAGTACCTTCATACTCAGACTTATAAAAAGCCAAAGTTCAAGCAGAAATTTAGTTTTCTGCCTCTAAGATTGGAAGTTATGTGCAGGGAAAAACTCTGTATGAAGCTGATTTTCCAAAAAGACCCCTAGTTAATGTAGGGAAACTTTGGAGTTCAACAGATTCGTAGGTCTGACATTAGGCATTAATATGCAAAACTTCCTATATTACCATTAGTATTTTTTTTCCTTACTGGCTATTTTATATGCGACTTCTTTATTGACCAGTGAAATAACTAGAAATGTTTCTGTTAAGTTCAATAAGCTTTGGGAGAAAACTCTGTGTATCTCTGTGTTTTCTTTTCCATTTGCCAAGTGGTAGTCTATATCTCCCCACTGGGGTATATAACAAGATTTTTGTAATAGTAAAATAGTAAAATAACAGAAATACTTATAAGTGTGCACCTTATGTTTTCTAATGCTTAGAAGATAAGGTCCCCCATTCCAGAAAACAGCACAGGTCAATAACAGGGCTGACTTCTCAATATGTACCAAGCCTCTACAGACAAAGCAACATTTCTTCATTAAACTGAAATACCTATTTCCTGCTGTGCTTTCATTACCAATTTGTATATTCACCTGTTCAACAGAAAGCCCAGAATTTGAAACTATAATAGGAGAAAAACTGAATTTTGTCTGTGGGGTTTTGTCTCTTGTACTTTCTTGGGTAAATTATCCAACTATCTTTCTAGAGCTGGAAACAAAAGATTTCTCTATACTTTCATCTTCCTTTTATCCTCATTTTCCTACTGTTCACCTCTCATTTGTCCTAAATTCCTTAGGTATTTTTGCTAACCCTGCAGCTAAAGTTGTATTGGTAGGTAATACATATTAGAAAATTCTCTTAACGTTACATGTATTGTAAAGGTGTTAATTAAATATTGATTCCTCTGGCACTTTTCTGCTTTGTAACCTCATACAATTTCAGGGTTCGTTTTTATTTATTTATTTGTGTAGACTGTCTCCTCCTTTTCTTGATCTATCTTTAGTAAATTCTGTTGTAGAATGAGAAATGCGATTGGGGAAAAGGCAAGGATAAAGAGAATACACTATGTAGTTAGCAACGTGGCTAAACAAGACTTTTAACACTTTGAGCCACCTTTCCAAGCCTCAGCCTGCATCTACGGCATGTATAAAACTTTGTGCCTGTGAATGTAAATCTGTAAATATTCTGTTAACCTTATTTATATAGATTTACTTAAATATATATATCTACTTAAATATATATATGTGTGTGTGTGTGTGTGTGTGCATTATATATCTCTAAAGACACCACACTGCAGCTCAGCAGATTTGGTAATGACCTTTTTCAGTTCTTACTTTTCCAACTGTATTTTACTGTCTTTACATGACAACAGAAAGATTTAAGTGACACTGGATATCAATAACATACCTATTGTCTAGTGAATCTACTTAGAAATTTAAGCTGTCCAAGAATCTGAACTATTTTTGATTGCCAACCAATACATCTTGCCATTGAAGATGCACAATACAGTGAAGTTGGTCGTACTGATGACAGGCTTTCATTTTTAGCTTTTAGAAGAAGTCTAACTACTCTAGAAGAACTACCCAGATTTGGCTATTTACAAATTGAGAATCCCTCATAAAATTCATTTCCCTGGACTCAGTGGACAGTTATCAGTTTTTTTCTTCTGTAATAGAACTGCAAAGTAATAAAGTATTCTGAATCAATTTACTAGTTAGTTCTCCCGTTTCAGAGCAGATTTTTTTTTTCTAGAAGGGGCTGTTACTAACTTCTGATTAGGTTTTTTGAAATCACTTTGATTGGAAAAGCTAATTGGACATGACTCAATGATGAGTCAGACCCAATAGGAGTCAATGACAAGATACACTTGCCAGAAAAGAAAATCTAATTCTGGGAAGTATTGATAGTGATGTCATATGTGAGACATTGGAGTTAATTATTCTGCTCTATTTGGTGATGGTGAGGTGCAGGTGGTGGTGGTCTGCTTGGTTTTGAGGACCTTGCTTAATGGAAAATAACAAATTGAAGAGATTCTTGAAGGAAAGGCAAAAACTGTAAGAGGTTTAACAAATAATATTTATGAAGAAAAGTGACTGTAAGATTATTATTTTAGCAATGTTGGTGTTCCCATTGCCAATTGTTCACTGATGTTAGGATGAGAATGAACAATTTAAATTGCAGTAACACCTATACCTACTCTGTCAAAGCGTATTTACTTGTCCCGGGGAGATGCAGTGCTGCATACTGCACTCCGAGTAGTTAGGAGACTGGGGAAGCTCTGCGCGTTTTCTATGATCATCAGGCAGCTCATTGCTGATGAGTATGTTCACGCACTCTTTGTCTCTTTCTGTTTAACTATCTGTTGGCACACGTGCCATAGTTACCCTTATAGGATGGTTATCCTATTCCCAAGGACTTTACCATAAGTCCAGAGTAGCACGTGATGGGAGGAGATTGGAACGTGATGGGTTCACGCTCCCAGGCAGAAGTGAATGATACTGCTTCAGCCCCTTCCCTCCTTGTAGTGCATCTATGGGAAAGAGCCAGGGGTCATCAGTGAAGTAGGGTTTTGCCATCCTTTTGGCATGCCTCTCAGAGAGAGCAAACCTTCACCGCAATTTTATGTGAATCAGTGCTGCCCAGTGCTGTGACCCTTGAGCACCGACCTGCCTGGCTGCTTGCTGGCAGTGGCCCATCTGAACCTGACAGAGCTGGTCACAACCCTGAGGCTGGGCCACCTCCAGGTCTTCATCTCTCCCTTAGTGGTTCTGAGATAAAGAATCTTTGTTATCAAAGGTTGTTATAGGTTAGGTGAACATCTGCCAGTGGAGTTCCGTTGTACTAATTCCTGCCTCAGACCTAGAGGAGGAGAACACAGAGCAAGCACCTCGCTTAGGCAGCAAAATACAGTGCATCTGTCCTTTGCAGACTGCAACAGCAGGCTCTGCTTCAGGAAAAATCTTAGAAGTCTCAAACAACACTTGGGCATAGTCCTGATTGCTTCACAGTCTGTGCTCTTATTCACAATTGTATATGTGGTATAGGCTCTCCCTATATGGTTGGTTTTAGCCCTTTTTCAAGTTAAATAAAGGTGGAAGTTTTTTATCTCTCATTTTTCAGTCTTTTAACTAGTTTCTGTGTGTTTTTTTTTTCCTGCTGTCTGTGTTTGAGATAATAGTTCTCACCTCAAGAATATTACCTTGCAGTTCTCCAAAGATGAATCTTTTCTGTCATTTCACATGTTAATGAAGTTTGATAGCTTGGCCACTGTATCCAGAGTTTCTGATATCTTCCCAGCTTTCCAAGGTTAAAAAATATGCTATTCTGTAGACAATTAAGATACTTAAATGATCTTCATTATAGTCCAGATGCCTCCACATTCAATTTTCAGAACTGGGTTTGGCATATAACATTCTCTCCTCCTTACTTTCTAACTGTTATTTTTTTTTCTTTTTTTAATTAATAACTTATTTCTAAAAGAAATATTTTTGACTTCTGGATGTTGTGTATCCCAGAAGTTGAAATTGTAGCCAAGGCTTTGAGGCAGGCTGACAGGCTGTCCTGCCTGCTTACACCATAGGCTCCTTGGTGGCAGAGTGAGTATCCAGGAGAAGCTAAAAGAATGGGACGCTGCCTATAGAGATAAATGGCACTCGTGGAAGTCTTTTTGTTGTTTTCAGTTCTGCATTTGTATCTTGCCAGCAACACCATTCCAAACACCACAGATGTCATTCTGTCAGTGAGCCAAACAGGATCGTGAGACAGTGTTCTGATACTCCTGTATGTACAATTATTCAACAAAATCCCCAGAGGAAGTAAAAGGTCCATATGATCTTTCTAAGATTTAAACTATGTCACCTACAACAGGAGACCACTTATATGGGTTACACAGCTAAGATACTGACATAATTGTATATTTAATATTTCAGTTTCTTTATCAGAAGAGAAAGTGAAAGGCAAAATTGGAGCTAAAGATGGTTTATAGGTACCATGGAGAGCACTATTTTAATTAGAGGCTTTCAACTTGAGTTGAAAACTATTAACAGCTGTGGAGTTTGAGGTAAACTTTAGAGATTTGACTCTATTGAATCATCTCTGTGAAAGATCTATCTGATGCCTTCCCAGATGTCTATGGGAAAGAAATTATGTACTTTATTCTCAGGTAAAGCTAAATTAAATTACCTTACCTTAAATTAAAACCTACTGCTTCTACTGCAAGATGCTGGGCCATTGAGAAATAATACAAGACTAACTGTACAGCAAGCTGGAATCATTGTACTGGTTTGGAAACAATGCTGAATATGGAAACATGTATAGTTTTCTATGCAAACAAATAATGTAATGAAATCAGTTTATCAAAAAATAAATATATCTGTAGAGAAGGAAGAGGCATAACTAGTTATCAAGGGACCAAAACCTTACCGAGCAGAAAATGACATTAACTCTCTCATTTCACTGAGGTGACTCCAATTTGCACCCAATGACTAACTTAATGGTAACAAACTGGGAAATAAAGAGACCAGAGACTTCTAAGTCTACAAAGTATGGTACAATTAGAGGTGCTTCACTATGTTCAAATTACAGTGCTACTAACTTAGTCATACCTAATAAAATTTTTTTCCTTTGACCCATCAGATCATCCATTCTTAATAAAATTAACTCCAAATGAATAATACACAACTTTTATAAAAGATAAGGTTATAACTTTTTCTCTAAGTAAGAATAACCTCTTCTCTTAAGCACTTCAGCCAATCCTCATGGTATGAACAAGAGAGTAATTTAGGCTGGATGAAGGAAAGAAGTGCAGATATAATTTTTAATATCCAAATATGAGCTTCATGTCTTTTCCTCTAGGGAATAATACTTGCTTTCTTATTTTTATTGCTTCTGTATCTACATCCCATATCATATATGTTGCCTTTAGGAACATGACAGATAAGTCTGAAGAATGAGTTTCTGAAAGGCAGAAGTAAAGAGCAGGACTTTCCAGAAGCCATTTTCTTTTCCCTGTGCACATTTCCTAGGAACTGTACTCAGAGGTCATTCTGCTAATTCATATTCTAGTTGGTTTTGAGTCAGAATTCTGTTTATATATAAATACAAACTGAACAGATTTGTTTCCTGAATTCTCTGCAAGCGATAGAAAGAACAGAGTTGTATATTCGCTGTCAGCTCTAAAAGCTCTTGAAGCTTGATAAGGGAGGAATGACGCTTTGCTTGATATTGCTTGGGCTGTTTGGGTCAGATACTGTAGATTAGTTGTATTGAAAAGAGTCTTTGTGAAAATCCATGGAGAGGTAGCAATTTTACAACCACTTGAATAAAAATTGTCTCTAGGAACATTTTATTATATAAATCCTTAGCATACCAAGGGGATCCTTTGAATCTTAAAAGGGGTCTGGAAGAAATCGTATGGAATGGAAATGGTTTCAAAGGAGAATAAAAAACATGTCTAGTTTAATGCCTTTCCTGCTGGATATCACAAAATAAATGACTGTGATAAATCAAAGCAAAAGAAAACAATTTCACCTTCTGCTATGTTGCTAAAAGATATATATATATGTTATATTTTTCCTTTTTTCCCCTTTAAAATCTTTGAAAAATGTAGAGGACACCAGAGTTTTTAACTGTGTGTCACCACTTAATGATTATGGTGTCTTATAAAGATCTAAATCTTTGAAAGGGTTGTTCATGCAAACTATTATCTATAAACTGTGGCTAATAGAAATTCTGCATTTCCACAGAGACATTAGAGCATGTTCACTTGTGAACACTTTTCACTGTTCACTTTTTCACTGAGATGGGCTATGTCTATGAGCCAGTAGATTTGCTTTTAGCTTTAGTATTGGAACTATTGACAGGAATGCCAAACATCCAAGCTTCAAACCTTAGTGATGATCCAGACAAGACACTACTGGTCCCCTACCTTATATTGCCTTGTAAACAGACCAATTGTAGTTGTAAATACAGAGATATAATCACTTCTTGTGATTGATTAACTGAAATTCATCTTCTATTTCCTCATTCCTTCTGCTTTGTGTCCTCTTTCATGAGCAATTGCTGACTGACGGGAGTCCAGTGGATAACAGAAAGGTTAGGATCTCTCGAAGTTTTTCCTGTCGCCCAAAGAGAGGGTCTGGACTGGGACTCAGACTAGACAGTTCACATTTTGGAAGATGAGGTTGGCCTTTTTTTTCTTTTTCCACAGCTTAGCTTTAGTAGTTTGAGAAATATTTATATATTTCTTATGCATCAAATTTTTCACTGCTATTAATTTTTGCTTAAATTACTGTAAGGCCTAATTATAAATACAATGTATTTTTACCTCTATTTTACTCTTGGAGTTGGGTGATTTTTTGTTGTTGTTTATTTGGGCTGAGGGCAGGGGGGTGTTGCCTGTTAATTTAAGATGATTAAGAATTACTCTGCGCAGTACACAAACATGCTCAATATATTGTGGAACCGTTCATATATGTCATCACTATTTTTACCAGAAGAGGGAGACCTAAGTATCTAATGGATAACTATACAAAATGCACTACACCTTTGAAGTGAATTGTGTAGGTTTTCTCTAAAATAAGTGATGGAGATACCTTCACATGGGTTGAAGAAGGGTGCTGGTGACATTGTCATCTCTTCCTAAGGACTCAACAGAAGCCTTAGTGACCGGTTCACACAATGCACCTACCTATGTGTATCCAAGTAGCTAAATGTAATTTAGTTACACGATATATATAAATGCAATATAGCTAAATTATAATTCTGGCAGGGCTCACCAGACAGAAGCAAAAATGAAGTCAAATTTGAGGAAGCCACTACCAAGATAACAGGTTGAGCACCTGGAACCTAGGGAGATTATGATAAGCTTCCTGATGCACAGTGGCAGTATTTTCTCCACTCACAGATATGAATGAAATAAACAGCTATTAGGTAATAGTTTTGTTCAGGGATGAGAGAAAGAAAACTCTAGCAAGGAAGGCAAGCAGGGTGAGAACTGCTCTTGAAGTTTAGCTGTGCCGATAATAATTCACAACCTCTCAGCCCAGCACAAAATACCTCCGCTCCCCGGTGAAGACCTTCATATCTAGCAGCATAATAAAGCATGAGTCAGGCTGATCAGACAGTTTGGTTCATTTTCTTTAATTTCTCCTTACTTTTCTGGCTGTGCCTTGTGCCAGTCCTTGCTCTGTCTGCTCCCTCCAGTCCCTCCTTACTCCATTAGCTTCTCTAGCAGCTTTTGTCACTTCAGCTCTGAAGGAAGAGAGTTTAGTCTGTCGGCACACAGGAATTTTTTAAGCAGTTTTATTGTTTCTTATACTGTTGCTTGAAGTGTATAGGCACAAAGTCCACTGCTGCTCTTTTTCTGGGCTGTAGTCTTGGCACTCCAACACTGATAGCTCATTTACACAGAAATACAAGACATCTATTTTGGCATGTTTTTAGCTTTGTAAGCTTCCTCTTACTTTATGCTATAACTTCCCTTTTTGGCAGAAATGTCTTTAAAATGTGGCAACAGAATACATGCAAAACAACAGCATTTCATACTTGTTCATGTGTTCATGGTAGCTGGGTATCCCTTTCCCTTTTCTCACTCTTCCAGGCTCCTCTCTTTTTCTGGACCTCCTGCACCAGAAAGGGGATATAGAGATTTCATTTTCCCCTCTGCTCTATCCATCAAGGTCACAGAAAGGTATGTGAAATGAAATTCACCATGCAAATGATAGGTTTAAACATGACACAATGCTTCCCCCTCACACACACACCAAGATGCTGAATTCAACACTGTGTTAAAAAATCTCCTATGGTAATTTGAAAATGTTGGTGTAAATGAGTCCATTTTTGGCATTTGACAGGATAGCTCCACATGCAGAAAAGTGGTTTGCAGAATGGAATCAACCAGAAAGAAGAATAACATGCTAATTATTTACAGCTGAAATTTGAATTCATGGTAATACAGAAAGTTGACCTTTAAGTTTTGTTGTTCTTGGATAATTCCTAGCCTTGGAAATATATGGTATTGTCAAAATGTTACTGTATTTTTAGAATTGTGCTTTATTCAAATTTCAGCTAAGATATGCAGCAATCATTGGCTAAAATTATCACAGATGGGCTGAACATAAAATCAGATACATACAACTATGGTTTACAGTCAGAAATGTTAGGTGATCACTGATGTGGCAGTTCATAATTGCTTTAAGTGATCAAATAGCAACTGGTGCTACCCAAATGCTATGCTTGTCTCATTAAAACAAAATTTGGAAGAATTTTAACATTTAGTATTTCATTATTTAAGGTAACACATAGTCCATAATACGGAGTCCCTCTATGTTGAGTTTCTAAACTCTAGAGTCAAGTCTACCCTCTAGAACTGCGTCTCCTCTCCGTACTGTCTCTGCCCATAAAATATACTTTTCCTAAAACCAATTCCATAAAAAACTCAAAGTACTATATTTATGTCTCTCATAGTACTGTAACCGCAAGGTTTTATCTAACACATATATACTTTTCCACATGACACAATAAAAATACTGATTCTAGGTTTATTCTAGGTAAGTAGGCTTGATCACAGAAAAGCAGAAAGCCTATTAACTTTGCTGGGGAGAGATACATGAAGTTCCTGACCCAAAATAACTCTTCGAAGTTTAGCATTTTCTGATCTGTTATAAAGTAAATAAATAAATAAATATAACAAGAAAAAAAAAATGAAAATTCCATTTAAATTTGCATTTCATATTTTACTCCTTTGACAGTTATCTAAGGATAAAGAAGAGAAGTTATCTGTAAGGACCTTGGAAAAAAAGCACTGTCTCTTCAGAGTATCTTGCATTGCACTGGAAGTATCTTAATTTCCTTGTAGTCCTATTCAATAATCTTGACTGCGGGGCAAGAGGCTGCTTAAAATGAATAAGAGAGGCAGAACCAGGCCAAAGCGCACAGAACTATGCGATGCCAATGTGAAATATCCTTGTGCCCAGACTGATCAACTATTGCAGTTGCAGTGTCCTTTTTTTTGGCAGCATCTTGTGACTGTTTCAAACACTTGCAATGTACCTCTTATATTGGGATGATGGCCTTTTTTTCATCTTATATATCATCCCGCGCCCTGAGGATCTGGTTCTCCTTCTTTTCTGCCTAAGGCTAAAAACTCTGGAGCAAAAGAGCAAAGTTGCACAGGGGCGGTCAGCCTGTACATTGAATGATAGGTATTTGAAAGCTTAACAAATATACCCTTGCCTCACCTAAGGGCAAACCTGTCACCTGTGGGCTGGAGCTCAATAATTTTTAGATCTAGAGGCTTGAGTGCAATTTTTAAAAACTGTACACTTTTCCTTGCCAGACATTAACCCGTTGACACATCCATGACATAAATACTATAAAAATAACAGCGGAAGATGCATTCAATAATAGTTCTTATACTGAGCTTAGAATAAGTGATTATTTTATATGTGTCCTATTTCTTTCTTGTGTCTGCATGCCTTCACCCTTACAGGGAGAACCACATGAATTCTCTCCCATCTATTCCATAGGTGGGAGAACAGGATCAGACTGAGCTTGGGAGGGATAAAAAAGCAATGGTTGAAGGTCTTTCCACCTGAAAATTCGGATGCAAATGTGTAACTGAAGAGCGATACAATGGAGGTTTGCTTGGAGTGGGAGGCTGGCATTAGAGGCTCGTTGGACAAGCCCTGCTACCGCAGCCCTTGCGCATGCTGAACAGGAGATGGGGAGGGATGCAGCTTGGATGAGTCGTTCCTGTCTCTGTTCAGGGAAAAAGAGAGAGACACTAACGGCTGCATATGCACCCACTCACAGATCTGGAAAACTCCAGAAACCCATTAAAAATAAATGGGTTATTTTTCATGATGCTGCTGATATAAGGTGAGTATCAAACTGTTAGTTTTAATGACTAAATTGTAAATCCCTGAAACAGGGGGTGTGTTAGATGCCTGTAGCATGACCCAGCACCTGGACATGTTAAGGAAGTCTCTCATTCCACTTCTACTTCTTTGAGGAAGAACTAGATAAAGAATATAACTGTTCTGCCTTATCAAACAGGAGAATCACAACAGTTGGTAAAATGCTGCAAACTGCAGCAGTGTAGCTCTGTGCAGGTGAAACTGAGCGGTCCCACATGGCTTATCACAGTAACTACCCTCCAATTCCAGGAGCAAAGGCTGTGCAGGGACAATTATTCTGTTTCTTGGCCTTTGAAAGAATCATATGCAGTGTCTTCTGTTGGCATAAGGTCTAGTTTGCCCTCTGCTTGAATAGGATGGATGGGTTGATTTAACAACTCTTTATCTTTGACTTCTTACCTAAATCTACACAGTGAATATTTAAGAAGAAAAAAATCCACTGCAACTGAATGAAAAGCAGAAACAAACAAAAATGCATCAAAACGAAGGCTTTGGCACTATCCCTACTCTGGGGGCGGGTGAAGACCCTAGGGTAGCTCAGGCAGCCTGAGGAGCTCAGGTATGTCGGGTGCAGGTCACAGGCAGAAGCTCCTTGAAGACCTTGCACTGCAACACACAGACCGAGGGAGGTTCCCCTGGGCTTGCGGGAAGGCTGGATCTCATAGAGCACCACTTTTCAGCAAGAAACAGGACATGAGGAAATTTCCAAATTCTACAACAGGTGCTCTGTGTTTTAATGGCACTAGTGAACATGCTGATAGGAAAAAAAGAGTATTTCCTTAGCTCATTTAAGAGTTACGCAAGTGATGATGAACTTGAAGTAAAGAAACAGATTGTACAGCAATAAAATGTTGTTGTTCTATCAGAAGGATACATCCCTGCAGGGGGGCAGAACTCAAACAACAACAGTTATATCATGGCAAAAACCACAGGCACCCAAATACTAACAACATATTCCACCTGTAATTAAGTACCACTTCTTTGTTTTAGTAACAAGCTACAAAAATTAGTATACGCAAGAAGAAATACTTCATTAGTTAAAAACACATTTGCTTCACAATCCATAGGATGGCATAAATTCTTTTACTGAGTACATTTGTGTGGAATACGTTGAAGTGTATTTCATGTATTAAAAATGCTTAAAGCTAAAAGTTTGCTGGAAAAAAAAAAAGTGCGAGGGCAGAATAGGAACATTATTTCATCTGACTTTTAATACCTAGATACTGGGTAATGATTTTTCCTTACGCTTGCAAGAGGTTTCCAGCACTGATGATTGAAACATACTTGTTCAGATTTAGTAAATTTTCTTTGGTTCAAATTTTTATATGCCTTCATCAGTATGAATAGATGTGATGGCTACAGATACCTCTGTTGTTCTTCATCAGCAGCATGACAAGGAAAACAGGATTGCAGCTGTGACAGCTGTAAAATATTTTGATATTGTAAAATTCTCTGGAACTGTGGAAAAGAGTGTCTTTTTAACTTCTCCTTTATTGAAGCATCAGTAATCTACATTTTTATGTTGCAACATTTAACATGTAAACAAAATGTTTCCAGAGTTAGTGTAGAGAATCTAGAAGCAGCTCCAACATTTTTCTAAAAGGTTCAGTATAACCCCAGAGAAAGACGATATAAATTTTATGGAGACCATTAGGGTTTACTTGGGAGAATGCAGTGTTGCTAGGACACACTAAGAACAAAGTACCATGAAAAGTAACTGCTCTTTTTAAATTTCACTTGGGCAAGGAAATGAATGAATAAAAAGTATATTAATGAAACCAGCATATCAAAAATATCAAAGAATTTAAAAATATTTCATTTCTATAACAGTAAGCTAGTGCTAAGTGAAAATCTTAATGTGATTCCCACTGAGGAATGCCATAAAGGGCAGAACAGGCTCTGTGAGTCATTAGATAGTCTGAGTCAAGAACATCAATGAAATAAGATCACAAATAGGTTTGTGCGACTGTATGACTATTTCACTTGCTGGTGTTAAACCAAGTTATATAATGTGCATGACAGATGTCCTCCTATAATATATTTGTTAAGGTTATTAAAAGAATTTTCTCTCCCTTGATACATAAAATCACAAAAAATGCAGTCATGTAACCAAGGAGATCCATTTATTCTTCTCTTTTTAAAAGTGTTTACATATTTAAATACTGTTATCATGTCTCCTTTCAGTCTTTTCTTCTCTAGACTAAATAATTCTAATTCTAAGATAAGGCAAGCTGCCTGCATCCATCATGTTTTCAAATGCTCTGATTTCTTTTGGTATTCTCCCTGTAATATGCCCAGTGCAGAGGCACTTCACATAATGATCACATAACTTCCAATGGGGCTTTGGAAATAAGTGACTCTGATTAAAAACAGAGGTTTATTAATTCATAGCCAAGGTGCCTGGCTCTGGAGGACAGTGCTTACTTTGATGGCACAACATACATTTTCTAGTCAGCAGTAATTGTTCAGCTTCATCCCCCCCCCAAAAAAAAAGAGGAAAGGGATTCCTAAAATTTGTTGAATGATCTCTCACAAAAGCCAGAAAGTTCAGAGAAAAAACAGTCCTTTTTTCTTGACATAGCTAAGCAGTAACTGGAGATAAACTCCTCCCTGCTTTCCTCTGTTTTCAGTTTTGCTGAGAACTTTTAGTAGTTGCTTGGAACATTTTACCTCAGAAATTATTTCCTTGATTTTGTTAGTGGAAAGTCAGGCTCAAGAGTAACAATACATTTTTTTCGCCCAGTATTTTAACTTCTTTTTCACTTTCACAGGGAGAGATACTTCAGACTTGAGATGTGTGAGAGCATTAACAAGTGGCCAATGCTTTAAATGCCTTGTGGTTGAAATGCAGCCTGTGGTTGGAGAAATTGAAAGGTGAGTTAAGATTAGATATTGCTTGCCAAGTGCAGTAATTACAAACACAAAAAAAAAAAAAAAAAAAGACCCATCCCCATTTGTTTTACTGTAAGGGAAAAATCTTTGCTGCAAATATTTGAAAAAAATACCAGTTAAAAAAAATAGTTGAATTTCTCAATGATCACTGCACTTTTCCCGAGGCTCACAAGAGCCTAGGAAATATAATAAGACCACTTCATAGATGATAGCTGCATCTACACTATTTAGATAGACTAGTGCAAGGGAGAACTGAAAGTGATAAACCACAGCTACACACTGCTACATATGAGCTCCCTGCATTATTAGTCTGGACCACAATTGTTCAGTATGAACTCATGAACTGTTCAGGAAACCCATGAGAATCCATGAGTTGTTCAGGAGATGGTTTGTTGGTTTTTTTTTCTTTCTTTTTTTTTGTCACTAGAGTTTTCCTGTTTATTTAATAACATGGCACTCCTGTGTTGGATGATGCCAGTTGGAGGTGAATTCCAGTTTTCTGTTAACCTTATTGAATTGCTTGATATTTCACAAGAATAATGATGAATATATATATATACATAAAGTTCTAATAATTTCTGTGTACCAATCCTTTCATACTTTCTGCTAGTTCGTTTTAAAATGTGTGACAATACTAGATCTCATGTTCATGTTTTAAGTCAGCTTCATACTTTTTCAGGCTATTTTTTCCATTTTGCTTAGATTCAGTCCAAACTCCATAATGTAGATATTTCCATCAACTCTTACATCATGGTTCTAACACTGTATTTAGGGGAAACGTTTTCCTTTCCTACCCTCTCACATGATGTGTGAGATTTAAATGGAGCAGGGTGGTATGACAGAGGGTAAATTTCTATTATATGACCTGATTCATAACAGTAGCAATACTGAAAGTTGAACTTTTAATTTATCATTATGTTAAGGTGACTTACTTTGGTAATAAACAAAAGCATCTGAACATATTTCTCTAAGATCATCTTAGCTTTGAAAATTAAATTAAAGATGCAATTCCAATAATTATGTTCTGCAATAGTTATTGCAGTGGCATGAGGAGGGGGAGTAAGAAGATAATGTTCTTCAGCTTTTTCTTGTAGGCAAGCTTTTAATACCTATAAAATAGAGGGGACTTTGCTTTGCTGGTTTATTTGCAGTTCCACTAATTCACGTCTGGCTAGATCCGTATGTGTTCTCCAGCACCATCTGCAGTTAAAACACAGATATCATTAGGCATTATTACCATGAATAAAATAGAGGTTGAAGTTCCTACCAGAGATATGATATAATCTGCATATTATAATATGCGGTTGATAATAAAGCACTAGTGGCTTTAATAGTATTAAGTCTATTTCTCTCTTAAAATTAAAAGAACAGCATGGCATAAGAAACAACTTTCCTTAAGCTGACTTTATAAAGGCAGCCTTCAATTAGCCAGACTCCAAGAGAGGTATATCTAGACTCAGCTTTAAGTGCAATGGCTGATTCCCGGCTGGAGAGCTTAGGTGAGATGAGGAGAGGAGAGAGACCAGCAGGGAGCTGATTGCAGGTCATTGATGTCAGCCACCCAGCCCCAGGGTATGTTAAAAAGTCATAGCAGCCACCCTTAGACTTTAGACTACAGATGTTAGCCCAGCATGCTGCCGTGCCCCAGCCCTGACACTTCCCCTGGTCTCCTGCCTGCTGGCCCACAGGTCAGACGGCAGAATTCTGCTGGAGAGGTAGAAAAGCCAAACGGTGGCTGTGGAAATGATCTTCTCTATATCCTAAATTTTAGCCTGGTAGAGACAGGCCTACACTGAGGGATGTGCTCAGGCAGAGTGGATTTGATGCCTCAGGAAATCTGGATCTAACAGTCCTATAAGGTTAATCTGGGTTAATGGGATGAGTAGGAAGGAAATTGCTTAAAAACTGGTTATAAGGCACAGCCAACAAATACAAAAAATCTTCAGTTTGCTACATTTATTCTTACACTGTGTCTTCCAAAAGAAGGGTTTCCTCCTGACTCTGCACTGAAGAGCGCAGGGGTGCTCTGCTACCTGCANCTATATCCTTAATTTTAGCCTGGTAGAGACAGCCCTGCACTGAGGGATGTGTTCAGGCAGAGTGTCCTACTGCTTTGGATTTGATGCCTCAGAAAATCTGGATCTAACAGTCCTATAAGGTTAATCTGGGTTAATGGGATGAGTAGGAAGGAAATTGCTTAAAAACTGGTTATAAGGCACAGCCAACAAATACAAAAAATCTTCAGTTTGCTACATTTATTCTTACACTGTGTCTTCCAAAAGAAGGGTTTCCTCCTGACTCTGCACTGAAGAGCGCAGGGGTGCTCTGCTACCTGCAGGGGTGTCAAGCTACTGAAACCTTTGTAGGATGAGAAGTGAGATGAGGTTCCTGATCTCCGAAGGTCCAAAACCCTCCAGAAGTTTGAAAGATGTGAGGTTTGTTAGTCTCACCTGGCTATGTGCCAGTTTACAGGTACTGCTGACTACAATCCCATCCTTTCCACTTCTGTTTTTTAAGAAGACGAGTAACTTCGTTTTGTGTGTTACCTTCCTCAGAAAAGCAGGGTGCTGTGAGCAGAAAAAGCTTTCACAATCAATTTTCCAGTTTAAGTCAATGTTGAACAAATACAGGAAAAAAAAAAGGAGATTGAAAAGAAAAGAAGACAACTTATCTATGTAAGTATGCACCCACATATATTGAGGGATTTATAAGAAAGGGAAGTGTGCCACAAGAGGATGGGCTATGACGCTGTCTACCTCTCTCTTGACTAACTGCTTCCAGCACCAGAAAACTGGCCTGTCCCCAAATATCTGCTAGCTCAGTTCTTTGAGCTTTCTACCGCCACTTAACCACTGTTCACCAGAGTGTTAAAACCCATTTAGCAGTCATACCTGCTTGCACATGCCTAGTTAGGAGGGAAGTAATAAATCCATCTGAGTTTATTAATTATGGTGGTGACAGGCTCTGGTCAGGGGAGAGGAGGAGCAATTCTTACTTAAGTGCCTATAACCAGCAGTTTATATGTATGTGGGATATAAAAATTCATGCTTCAAAGCACAAACAAAACAGTCACTAATGTGCTTTGGAAGGACTCTTTTTTCTTACTTGTATTTTATTTCGTAATTAGTCAGTATAAATTTTCTTCTCTTCTGCTCTAATATACTCTATATTTGGATTCCAGCCAATACAATATGAAATTTGGAATTCTAGTATGAATTAGTTGAAGATATACGGGATACCTGATTTTTGCTGCCTTTGCTTCCACCTTATGGAGGTCCTTGCAGAATCATGGTTTAAAATATAAAACATGCTTTTCATCCTCTCAAAACTTTCACAAGAATGCATTTCTGGTTTACAAAAATGAGGAAAAAAAATGTGGGACAACAACTGTAATACAATTTCCTCATTCCTTTACTTAAAATTTTAGCCAGCAGTGATCATCAAACTGAGAAACCCGATGAGCACTACAGTGCCGGGGCTTTTTATTTTCTTTATACTAGCTTAAGTAAATAAACCAAGACTCTATCACACTGTGAGCCTGGCCTCATAAACTAGTTAATTAAAAGAATATTAAACTAGCTGTATTGGATGAGACCAATCATCCAACAGGTTTGTTGTCCTTTCTCAAAAACTGGCCAGGAATGGGCATCTTGAAAGGAATGTTAGAACAGGCAAAGCATATAGGAAAAATTCTTGCATATACTTGCATATCCTTGCCATCTGAGCAGCCCATGGGATGAGTAGGAAGGAAATTGCTTAAAAACTGGTTATAAGGCACAGCCAACAAATACAAAAAATCTTCAGTTTGCTACATTTATTCTTACACTGTGTCTTCCAAAAGAAGGGTTTCCTCCTGACTCTGCACTGAAGAGCGCAAGGGTGCTCTGCTGCGGGGTGTCAAGCTGTGCTGTGGGGTGCTCTGCTATGGGGTGTCAAACAAACCAGACTTTTTCTTTCTCCGCTTAATAGCACAACGGCACAGTCCATTTCCTTGTTGAACTCACATGTATTTAGATATCCACAACCAGTTCCATAGTTTAACAAGGATAACCTCCCTCCCCTTACTTTGAAATTCCCACTGGTTACGTTCACTCCTCCTCCTAATGCTTGTCCGGAAGGGACCGCAAGCAGCTACCTGCCCTGTGTCCTGTGGGGCTTGAGATCGTCTCCTCTCTCAGCTGCCTCAGTCTTGGACTCACTGGTGCTTTTCCGGAGAGGGGCTGCCCCACATCTGTGGCAGCTTCACCCCTTCCCCCCTCCTCCTGTCCCGTTCAGCTGTAGCCGTTTCCGAAGGGTGAGGACTGCCACGCGCAGCGCAGGCGTTCACAGCAGTGCGGTGATTTCTCACCTTCTCTCTCCTGCCTTTTTCCAGCCAGTCTTAATGTTCTGTTTAATTTTCGGCCTTTGTGAACCATGAAGATGACATGGATCTACTCCTGGATCTATTCTAGCTCTAAGATCCTTTTCTACGGCAGCAATGCATATTTCAGAGCCCATCATTATATGTATAAGAACTGTTTTTTCCCATCTACGTGTATCACTTTTCATTTGTCTTCACTGAAATTCAGTTGCTGCTTCTTTGCCCCAGTCAGTCTGCACTGAGGAATCCTTTGCAGCTTTTCACCATCAGGCAATGAGGTAATCTGAAGAGCAGAGTGGTACAGGGTTCCCGGAGAACGGAGCAGGGCATTTACAAAGCCGCTTCCTTACCTCTCCTTACGGGATGTATTAGTCCCCTCTAATACAGTGACTCTGCAGTTCTGGTGGCAGGGACTGGTTGTGAAATGTTGAAATAATTCAGTTACTGCTTATCCCAACCCAGTTCTAATGCTATCTTTAGATACCTTACTTAATACTAAAAATAATAGAGGTCTTTATTTTCAAAAAAATTACATAAGGCTAGTTGACATGTTTGCTGTATGCAGTGCTGTTAATACAGAAAAGCAAATTCTTTTAGGTGGGATACATTCAGGAAATAAATAAAAATCACACTTAGCATATCTTAGAGTGGACAGCTCCAGTTAAATCAGAAATTTAAGAGAAACTTGTTAGATTTGATTTAGTCAGGGCTTGTATGATAGGAAATGAATTAAAAGACCTTTCTCTCCTCTCTCCAGATACAAGTATTTTGTTTATACCTGAGAGTTATTAAGATGAATTGAATTTTCCCTTTCTCCCCAAGCAGATACCCACCACTTCAAAATTTGGTTTTCATTTGCATTCAGCATCCTTCCAGAATCTTACATTTATTCTGGTTTTCTAGGTCTCTGCTGGTAACACAGAAGGTTTCTCTTTCTACCTGAGAAACTCTGAAATTATTTTTTCTGACGATAGAACTTGACAATTTTGTATAATTTACTTTCTTACAACATAGTAGTTCTGGTTGGATGTCATTGCTCCCCTGGAGACAAAAATGGCTGTGAATCTAAACTGCATACATAAAATTTGTAGACACCTTGTTTTACTTTTCTTCTTCTCCGTCGTTCTGAGTTCAGAGAATTTTTCGACCCACAGGCTGGTGAAACTAGTATTGGATAGGAAACCAGGTTACAGCAAGTTGCCATCTACTGTGCTGATGTAAATAGTTTAAAAATAATCCAGATATTGGTTTAAAATCAATTATTAAGAAGATTCAGGACATCATAAGACATGTAAATGTATGAACACGTTTTCAGTGAGCTTCAACCTTTTCTTCTGTAATGTAATTAGAAGTACAAAAGTATTCTAATTTGTAAAACATGATAAATAAGAAGGAGTGAAGTTCAGCATTTTATTCAGCACCTCAGATATCTTCTCTGTATAGCTGCAGATAGAAGGAGAAGCCGCTTTCCCTAATAAGGAAATTTGTTTTGATGGTAAACAAGAAATCACTGTACAGCATGATGTTTTTTGAAGTACCAGATGTCTATGATAATTTTATAAATTATTGAAAAGTAACAAGAAAACTGCATGACAGTCAGTAAGTTGTAATTAAAGCTGGCATACTGATTACAAACAGAGAAGAAGGTTTTCTGGATGTTAAGTTTGTTCTTTGATTTCCTGTGCAGTGCCAAGAAAATGAAAGAGGATCTGTGGTTTTAGTTCAGCAATGAACATATTCTATTAGTAAAAATAAAGTACAAAAATGATGAATTACAAATTCGAGGAAAACAAAAAAGGGTTTAATGATTTTCTACTTACCCAGGTTTTCTTTTTTTGTGTTTGCCACAAGTGATTTCAGACTTCAGAAGTCTATACAGGACTCCGGCTATTTAAATGTATGATGAATAGCAGATCAGTCTAGACTTAGGCTCTCACCTTCCCTTGGACTGAGTCTGCTCTAATCTCTTCTGTTATCAGAAAGTGAAGTGAAAAAGAGAAGAACTAACCAGAATTTATCCCATTAATTCAACACTGGAAACTGCTAATTCAGATCAGGGAATGAAGAATGCCTTCAAACACTGGCTGTGCCTGTTTGCTTTTTCTTTTTCTCATTTCTTTTTTCATTTACATGTCCCTCCAAGGACAGAGAGAAAAAAAAGAAAAAAACAAGCAGGATCTCATTCCTCCTCATTCCAAGTTAATTCCTCAAGTGAACACCCAGCACTGGGTGTATGATTGTCACCTACTGCTTGTTTTGCACACTAAAATTTGCCGCTTCCCCTTGCCCCAATGCAAGAGAAACATACAGCTACTGGAGCAAGCCCAGCAAAGGGCTACTGAGATGATTAAAGAATTAGAGCATCTTTCATATGAGAAATCTGTTTAGCCTAGGGAAGAGAAGACTGAGGGGGAATCTTATAAATGTTTATAAATAACTGGGGAAGAGAGAAAAGAAGGAGCCATACCCTTCTCAGCAGTGTCCCAAGACAGGGCAGGAAACACTGAGCACAAATAGAAATATTAAAAGTAATATTTAGATATAAGAAACCTTTCAGCTGTGCAGATTGTTAAATATTGGAGCAGGTTAGTCGGAGAGGTTTTAGTGTCTCCATCCTTGAAGATGTTCAAAACCTGACTGCAGGTGGTTCTGAGCAACCTGCTTTAGCTGACCCCATTTTGAGCAGGGGCGATTGGGTTGGATGAACTCTAGAGGTCCTTTCTGACCACAGTTATCAGATCGTGTGAATCCTACAACTACCCTTATATAACATTTTGTGTGTGTGTGTCTTGATAGCACCAAATTTTCAAGGACAATTCAGGGATATCAATCTAGGGAAACTGCTGGCTTCCAGAAATTCTTCTCTAATAACTACCCAGTCTGAAAATTACCACATATTTTTGAGTACTGGGATGAATTTCATGTCATTGCCACAGAAGAAAGCATAGGCTCAATGCAGGCGCAAGGGATAGAGCAGAGACAATGTCTATTAAAGGTTGGAAAACACGAACTTCTTTCCTATGATATTTGGGTCATTCATCACAGAACAAGACCTAGAAGAGCAGAACATGTTTCAAAGTGTGATTTGTTGATCTGAGCTAACGTATTGGGATAGTTCAGATATTTTAGAGAAATTAAAGGCAATAAAAGAATAGTATTTCTAATACATACTTGTACTTTCTTCCCACACCCTTCACCCCTCAAAAACCAACATTTTTCTAGGTTAGAGATATCTGAGAGAGAAATTAAAGGCAGAAATCCTTAAATACATACATTTGGAAGGGAACGTGTTAGCTTTTTTCCATGCACTTACGCATACATTTCCACAGATAGTTTTATAGCTTCTTTTCAAGCACCAGTTTGAAAGGATGTTCAGTCTTACTTGTTACTCTGAACTGACAGAAACCTATTAGATTTAGTTTCACCTTTATGTTTTCAATTTGTTTTTCAATTCTTTTTCTACCTGCTGACTTTTAAGTTCAAACAGAAGAGAAGCCTTAGAGTGAGTTTCCCTTCAAATTGTTTTCCCCTACTTTAAAGACAAAATCACTGTTTTCTATACTCTTACAACAACATCTATGAACCCATGCAGTTTCACTTCTTAGCAAGCTAGTCCTGAACACTGAAATAAAATCTGAAAATCAATGAAATTATGGAGAGCCTGACCTGACTCAGTGCTGCAAATTAACATAGCTTTGTTGGTCGTATCAGGTAATTTTTGTTAACAATAAAGCTTCACTACTTTGCTAATCGCACTGATCTAAGGAGATGAAATACTGTCAACACTCCTTAGTATGTAAAACTGAAATACTAGACAGTTCATTAAGCCTTTAAAAATATACATTTGTTGCTTCACAGCTTCAGAACTAGTGATGGAAGTTGTTGTTCCTTCATTGTGCCAAATCCTAAATTCTTCCCATTTTGAAAATGAACCACTAGGAAGTAAACTGCTCTGAATACACCTAGGTTAATGTGATCCTGAGCAGGGAAAGTAACTATTTCCCATATATTGGGGAAATTCCACTTCCGCTAAGCAAAAACACCCATAAAATGAAAAACAATAAAATGAAAAACACTCCAGGGTGAATTTAGTCTTGGTTAGGTATTTCAATGGGTGCTGAATAAGCAGCTTTTAATAGCGAAGAAATCTGCAGGGTCTCTTCCCCTTAGGTGCTGGAGGAGCGTTATTTATGCTACCAATAACTGCAATTATGCCTTGAAATACCCAAGGGCGGCTATAGTTTCTACCGTTGTGTTAACTATGAGCTTTTAAAATGGTCTGAGGCCAGAACAGGAGGAGACAGGGACCACTAAAACCTGTCCTGCCTCTTCTATCTGTCCGAGCAGGAGTCAGGAATGAGCACAACAGAGCCTAAATCAGCACATAACAGTCAGCCTGGGAATATAAACACACAGACTCAGCATCATCGGACAAACACAGAAAAGGAAACTTAACTGGTAAAGTGGATCTATCTAGGAGATGTATGTTATAATTCTGAACTGCAAAGTCTCTGCATTTAGAATGAAAGGAGGTTTATACCAATGGGTGCGTTTTGGTTTCTTTTAAAAATGTGGCAGTCAGCTAAGTGAGCTAAGTGCTGTCTCTTTTTTTCTTTATTTTTTCTTTCTTTTTTTTTTTTCCAGGGTGAAACAAAACTGAATGCCAGAGAGAGAGGTTTCTGTAGATTGTTCTTTTCAATATAGTTTTAGCAACACACTTTTCTCATGGGTTCTCAGAAACAAACAAGCCCTATGTGAAAATATCAGACCTTCTGCCCTATAAATTCCTCATCACACGATGTTGTTGTAGGTATGTCTTCAGAGGATGCTTGCACTTCCTAACACCACAATACCCATTATACATTATACAATTAATATACAATATAATCAGCATTAATAAGGAATTATAATTATTTCAAGTTGACATGGTACAAACCCAGATGGATATAATCATGAATAAATCTACATAGGATACTTTTCTTTCCAGTCATCAGAGATGGGGAGATTTGGGGTAACCTTTTAAAGCAAGGCAACACAAAAAAAATATAAAGTGGTGTTAAGAAGAATTTAGAGAGGCCTCTGAAGAATAATATGCATGACCAAGAGTTAGTGCTTGCATTTAGTGAAGCAGGGCTTCAGCTAGTTTCCTGGTGCTAAGGAAGACCTGAACATGTTTTCTATACTTTATTCAGGGATTGTGTTAATCATTCGTTTCAATGTTTCTTTAGCTTGTGTATAATCAAAAGGATTTTTTTCTTCTTCTTCTGGCCTTTTTTATTGTTTTCTTTCACATGTGAGAACAAGATCATCCTGAGTGAGACGATCACTGGGTGGCTGTTCTGGCACTGCTACCCAGCAGCACTGGAAATGTCATGCTCAGCTGTCTGGTCGGTGGCTGCTTCTCACCCAGGTAGCCTTACCTGTGGGTTACACTGGTCACCAGATCGGGAGAAAGTAGCTCTCTAGACCAGCGTTCCTGGCTGAAGGTTTTAGTCTCAACTTATATTGTAGCAAAAGTCAAAGGCCAATTCATAGGGACTTGCTGACACTTTCATGTGACAAACCTTCTGAAAGCAGAGCACAGGATATCAGCAATAGCCCCGGTCACTCCTGCTCCCTGGTATGCTGTCATTTCTATACCCAAACACCTCTGAACACCCCTTTCTGAAGCACTCGGACACTCCATGTGCTCTCTGAGGAGTGTCAGTAGCACAGAGCCCTTTAGATCATGGAGGAAAATTTCATTTGGTGGTGAGCCCAAAGGGTCAGATGTTTCTATACTTGACCAAGCGACATCCAAATCTCCTCTTAAAGCAGGGTCTCAGAGCCACAGTTTCTCATCCGTGAAACACAGGGCTTGCTCTCTCCCAGGGCAGCAGTGAAAGTTTACTGAAGCACAGTTAAATCCTCACATAGGAGCAAAGTAAACACTGCCAGTAGAAGTCTGCATTTTTAAAGATTATCTCCAAAAAAAACTAAGAAGAAGAATCTTTTCATGCTATAAGAACAGTGTAAATACTACTGATAAAAAATTGCACAGTAAAAGATAATCTCCACAAAGCTACCAAGGAGATATTTCTCATGCTATTGTCTTCCATTATAACAGAGGAAATTACTAGAAATGCTAAGCACCCAATTATTGCAATGAAAGTTATTCTAGACAGTCCTATGACAGATTTCTTGTTAGGAGATTTTACAGTAGATGGACAGGTGTCACGGAACGAGTGGTGGCGGGGGTAAGTGACACAAAGCACTTCCCTTGTGGGAAAGAAATAGGAATAGGTTTTATTGATAATGGCGATGGTTTCACGAGGTTCTATGGCAAGGTCACTTACTATTTACTGCACGGAGGTTCAAGATACACACAGAATTACCAAGGACACCCTCCTGTTGGGTCACGAGGTTCAGATGGGAGCCCCTTGCTTTCCAAACTCCTTCTGAGAGGAGTCTGGGTGCAGCTGGATCCAAACCTAGTCCCAGATCTGGTCAACAGTTTATGGCTAAGGGAGTTGTGCACAGTTACAAAGTAAAGTTTACAAGTTCAAAAAGAGAAAGGCGCGCTATAGCCACTTACTACAAATCTGTAGTGGGAAGGACCTCTTAACCCCGAAGAGTGTCCTTGAGAGGTGTCCCTGCTCAAGGGGAGATCCCAGCAAGCAGCCTACCGCTGTGCAAGGAGAGGTCAATGGGCTCTCCGGCTGTCCCCATATTTATGGGATAAGATGATTGACTTATAGTCATTTTTTCGATTCAGAAATGACTGTTGGCTGGTGTACTCACAGTTAGCCTTATCTCCCCATCAGGGTAGGGCCATCAGGACTGTTATTGATGGTCAATATCTGAGTGGGGGAAAAAATCAGGGAAGCAATTCCCAGGATCAAATAATGTGGTAGGTAGTTAACACCTGATCAGGGCTATGTGTGAGAAGTCAGTTTGAGCTGGGGAAGGAGCACATCTGTCACAACAGGAGTCTACCATTTTGGTGTCAGTAGCATTTTAAAAGTTGCCTCTCAGTTCTTACCTGACTCTGTAGATATCTTAGTTTTGACTCTTCAGTATTTATGAGATATGCTGGTGTAATCCAAAGCTGGAGAACTGCTGTCATTCTAGTAGCTTTAGTGGCATACTAGTATCTTTATTAAATTTAGAGTGAAAAATGTATCTCTGCATTATAACCTCTCTTCTGGTTGCATTCTGAGCAGGTCTGTCATCTGCAAAACTGTAGGGATATATCCAGGATTCAATCGAAGAAACACAGGATATAGAAATAAATGCAGCAGGCATCTCATTTTACGATACGCAGGACCTGCCGGGTAAGCCAGAGTGGTGGGGCTGAATTTACTGTCATTATTTCTGTGGATATGTTTAAGGAGCACTATTGATATTCTGACTCCTTTTAAGTGCCAGAACATAATCTATTTTTATGGTTCTTGTCTTTTAATGATTTGTCGAAGAGGCTAAATGTACATTTAGTCAGAATGAACTCTGAGTCATTAGAGACGGCCTTTCCTGGAAGGAAATGTTCACCTCCAAGGGCTCTGAGTTTGCTCCAGTAACCAAATAAATACACTCTGATGGAGATAGCATAAGGAAAAGCTTCAGTAATCCAGAGTAAGAAAAGAGTACTTGTAAGTCATTTCTTTAAAAAAAAAAAAAAAAAAAAAAAAGATAGGAAGACCCACCTTTTATTTCTGTAACTGCAGGAATGTGCTCAGTCTGCCCTGGCCTTGCTGACGCAGCTGGGCCCTTAGGTAGGGTGTTCCTGCGCATGGACCATAGCTCCTCTGTGAACTCTTTCAGGCCATGGGAATGCTGCATACCCTTTCCTCCCAGGGCAAGCTGCATTTCCACGGACTTGCAGTTCTGAACAGATATATGACAAGATTATAAAGAAAATATCAAAGCAAAGATGCTCTGCTTTCTCCCTGCCCTGTTGCTGGTTACAGCATTGGAAAACACTCAAGTCACACAGAGGTAAAAGTAGTATAAGAAATAATGAAGAGCAGAGTCTCTCTTACAGAAATGCTGAAGACAGTGTTTAGTAGCCTTAGTTGTTTCCTGAGAGCTATAGACAAGAGTTAAAAAGGAGACATGTTAGTTGAAAAGATTTTAAATCTATTCATTTTTGCAAAAAATAATAAACAGAAGAAATTTATATTTGATTCAGTGGAGCCACTCAGTTGCAATTGGCAATGTCAGTTTCCCAGCATAGTACAGCAGTGCGATAACGATTAGACCAGTTTCTTTGTGTCATCTGTATGTAGCTGAAGTATCCTGTAAAACACCGGTGTGCACATAACCAGAGCAATACAAACAAGGCTGTAATATGGCAATGGACATGCGAAGGTAAAGAATATTTCACCGTTTAATCTTCAAAGCTGTGCACAAGAGCAAACAGTGCAATAGTGCTCTCTGGTGGAAGCAAAATAAAATCCGATTCACTGGCTGAAAGAAAATAGTTGATTAAGTTTTAGGCAAAAACGATTAAAAAATGGAATGTAAGCTACCAGAAATTGCATGTGACAGCATGAAACCATCACACGCTGCAGATGATCAGGAAAGCTGCAAGACTGTTTAAGTGAGCAGGAACAGAGGTCACAGAGAGCCTGGAACTGGCACATGTGCATCCTGAGCTCTGCTATGGGACAAAACAGGAGCAGGGCACAGAGCAGCGTGTATCACAGATGATAATTTGAAGTCTGGGACTGTGAACCAGTGCTCGTGGAAACTGCTTGGTACAAAAATATGCTGAGACAGAAATATTCTTGTATTTGTATTTTCCAGTTTCTCTTTTACTACTATTTAAATAAATGGTAAAACAGCTTCTCTGATTCACTTTTAGATAAGTGAACACACACATGACCGCATCATATATAGTCTTTTTTTTTTCTGTTGTTTCAACAAGCATTTATAATTTTCATCCAAAAGTGGAAAGGTGTTAGTCAAAAGTGTTGTAAACTCTATTTATGATGCCTCTCTAATTCATCTCATTTTTTATTGATTAAAAACCATGACCTTGGCTTGGTACAAAATATTCCACTAGTGGATGGGCTATATTTACAAAGAAATCCATATTAAAGTAAATACATTTATATGTACCTACACACAAATGTAGGTTGCTGTAAGTTATTTTAGAATATTTCATAGCATTAGTACCCCATAGGTACATCAAATGAAATCAAGGCTTTATTTATGTTCAGTTCTAAGATAAAATATATTAAAGTTATTTCCTGCACCAAAGGACTTAAATACTAAGTAGACAAGAAAAGGAGACTGGGCATAAGGTAGAATTATCTCCTTTGACAGAATTGAAATTTATTTCAATTCTTACAGAGAATTATTTCAATTATTTTCAATAATCAAATATTATTTCAATTATTAAAGAGTCCAAGTCAGCATAGCACATAAGCAAATGCTTAATACTATTCATATTCAACAGAAAGTGTTTTATATTTTGCTGAATAGAAACAGAAATAAGTATATTACCATGGTCTTTTTTTGAATAAGAGTTGAGTTGTTTACACTTAGAAATGATGTATTAGGAAGGAATCAGAATTTGCCTTGGAGCAGCCTGTTCTAGATGTAATGTCCTAAAACTAATAATTTGGAAGCTTTAGTCTCCCAAGACAACCATGCAGGCTGCCCAGAGTAAGCGATTGGATTTACCTACAGAGAGAAATACTGTTTCACATTATCCCACCACAATACGTAACCCCAGAGCATGGCAGGGAAAAACGTAGGGCAGGTGTTCAGCAGGAGGAGTTATGCCAAAGCTCCAAATGATGATTTCTCTATGAAAATCCTATTGTTTGGGTGAATATTTGCTGAACTTGTTAAAGGTGACTAAGCTCGTGCTTGAAATAAATGCGATGTCTGTCAATATTTAACAGAGAGCTCCTACAAACATCTGGTCAGGGACCTGTGTCCCTGAGGACAGCAGGGCCAGGGCAAAGGGGATTTGGAGTGTTCTTCACTCTTCAGAATCAAGCAAGAAGACAAGCCAACATAGAGCGAAAATGCTACCCGCCCTGTGCCAGAGTTTGATGACAGCCTGCAGGAGAGTTGCTGGTACAACAACGTCATCATGGCTAGAATAATTTAACTCTGGATTAAATTTTTGTAACTTTGTTTGCTTTTCTGACTGATAAAGCTAAAGCCTCTTTGCGGATGCTAAATAGCAATTGAGAAGTGTGAACTTGCAGAGAAAGGAAATCTTTTTAGAGCAGGGAAATGATTCTGAACTTCCTTTTGATTTGGGGGCATAATTCTAACTGGAGAGCTGGAGAAATTTCATCCTCCTTACGGCCAGATGAATTTTATTGCCTGTACATTTGGTGGGAGCAGTGTGGGTGTGTGAAGGCATGCAGGGCTGGGCATCGGGGCCAGCCCGGCTGCCTTTTCCTTTGACTCCTCTATCCTCGCAGGAAAGGCACTTCCTTTTTTCCTTCCCCTCTATTCCAGTTACTGAACAGCAATGAAAATGTATAGTAAATCATGAGAAGTGAGGTTTAGTTAGCATTTTTGTGAAAAACAATTCAATCTTTTTATTTTTATTTTGTTTTGTATATACTTAAATTTTTTATTTGTGTTTATCCAAGGGAATTAAAAGAATTTAAAGAATTTCAGTTTATGCATTTATATATTTGGTGGACCTGAAAGAATTGCCTCCTCGGGGCCCACCTGTTACTCCTGATAGCTCCAAACAGCTTTCTATAAACCCATACAGTGACCCAGTTTCAAAAGTTCAAATGTCCAAGTCTTCTCAAGGCCATCATTTTCTGTCTATGAATTGAGATATAGGTATTTGTTTTGACTTTTTACCCTTTGGTGTTTTTGTAGATAATATTGGGATTTGTTTGGTTGTTTGTTTCCTAAATGAACTTGCTTTCTAGGCAAATATATAAAATTAAAATCCCTTGCAAGGATCATTTCTATACTGTAAATATGTACCTGTAATAGAAATGGTCTATTTTTTTACTGGCTTAATTTTGCAGATGAAGAGGAAAACATTCAAGGAATGCCCCTGAGATGATGAATTTATTCTCTTCTGCAAGTCATTTGTTGAGAAAAAAAAAAAAAAAAAAACACAATTTATAATCAGGTTAGCTTTCCTCTGTACTACCACATGGTGGCCACATAACCACAGCAATGTGATTGTTTCAGTAGCTCTGGTAAAATCTTTTCTAATTTCAGTACTAATTTTCTATTAGGCCCATATGAAGAGACTTTTGCTCTAAGGCCTTCTTCGTAAATACTCAGCTTCCACAAATTCAATAAAATCTTCTAAACATATAGGCAATATAATTTCACAAACTATTTGGCTTGACTATTGAACACATATACAATGGCTTTATAGTAGAAGATTGCTATAATCAAAATAACAAAGGTTTGAGCGTAAATGCATGAGAATAGGGGTAAATTTGGCAGAAATCCTCAAATTCTTATTTTCAATATCTTTGGAGAAATGAGTGAATTTGTTGTAAAGAGATAAATTGTTTTAACTTTGAACAGTGAATGTGTATGAATCAGAAAGCTGTAGGGGGATTTACAATGCCACCAACCTCTGTCTTCTGCTGTGACCAGAGTCCCTGGCCTCAGCGGGACTGCAGGTGAGGAGAGGTGACCCACCAGTAGTCCCCAGAGTGCTTTTGCCAGGGACCTTGGCCCAAAACTGGGTGGAGACATAGGATAGGTGAAGTGCATGTCTTACAAGACACTCCAAAGCAAAATACTATATTTTTGACTAAAATATAGACTTTCTTCAATTTTAAGTCATTTCCTTTGCAGGTCAAAGAACTGAAATTTTCTATGGAAAGCAGATACTTTTCACAGAAAACTTTCTGACTTAGATTTCTTTTTTTTTTTCCTATTGTAAATCAATCATGAAGGTGATTTTAGAACTCCCAGTCATAAAGTCTGGAGAATGATCTCAAATGAAATTGTGAAATTTGTGTTCTAAAAGCAAGATCATTTGAACTGATCCAACACCCTTTAATATTGCATGTCATAAGCACAACCAGCAAAAACAGCTTTCTGAAAGGCTGACAGTTTCTACTAATGGTGGTCTCCACCATGGTGGAATTAGTCCAACTGTTACTGACTGCCTCTCATAGACTCCCAAAGCAATCCCTAGCAAAACTAGTGCCCACGCTGGATTAAGCTGGGCAAAGGACATGCAGATTTGGCACCCAGGTTTTCCCACAGCAAAGTCATGCTCTACTGATGCAAACTCACTGCACAGTATCTTTGCCCAAGCTCATCAGCAGCAGAGCCCTTCCCACTGGAATTTGTGCTACAGTTCTGCCCAAAAGTTTGCATTTTTTGGAAAAAAAAATGGCAATTTGTCTACTGTAGAGACATGGTACAGTTTCCTTCCTCACTGCCAAGAAGACAAATTCCACACTGAGTTAAATAAAGTAGAATCTGGATAGAGTCCAGGTTCCCAGCTGGGTAAGCTAGTCCAAAATTCCCATACCTGGAGAACAAAGTGGTAGGGGCACAATATTTTCTGTGAAAATATCTTTCCTGTATAGAGGATCAGATCTAAAAAACCTTCTGGAAACTCCCCAGGAAAAAGGCAGTCATCCTTAGAATGAATTCTTTAATGGACACGGCTGTTCAGCTAGAGTAGTGAGGACAGGCAGGATATAACCATGGCCTAGATGGGTACCCTATGGATCATATCTACCATGTGACACATAGTAGACGTAGACACAGGCAAATTCACCAGCCAAAATCCCAATGCTAGAGAATGTCACTAAAGGAAGATTATCCTCCCCAGAATTTGTGGTAGGGTTTAAAATGGTGGGATTTAGAAAAGTAAGAAATTCAAGTTCATTACTACAAATGGCTTTGCAGTAATGAGAGCTCTCTGTGAAAACTGTGATTGTGTCTTGCAAACTCCTGAGAAAATGGTTTTACTGAGAAGAGATGCATTTTAAGGAAATACCATTATTGTTTCAGGTTGCGCCTTTGTATATTCTGCAAATCTTCAAAGTGAGTTTGACTATAATTCATCTGGGCTGTGGGCAGAAGGAGACATTTCTCCCAAGAGAGGGACAAACTACACGCGTGTGTGGTCCGAGAGAAAACAGCTTTAATCATGCGCTGAGAGTAATAGGCATTGTACTGTGACTAAATTTACTGTGTTTTCTCGCAGACCCTTTCTGCAGGGAGAAGTGGTGCATTTCAGCTCTAATCTTTGTTTTGTCTGTAGCTTTTCACTCTTTCTATTCTAACTTGATACCAAGGGCTTGATCTTCAAAAAACAGCAGCCAAAGTCAGCATCTATATTTGCAAGCTTGAGTACCTTCCACCCATGCATCTAAGTGCTTATTAGAGGTGAATCAAAAAGTTCTCTGGCTCTAGACGGACTTGAGAGATTTTAAACCTCAATAGTTATGTTTTTGAGAAAAAGATACATTAAGAAATACATTTAATCACCATGTTATTGCCAAATGCAACTGAAATGGTCACAAAGTACAAACACACTGCTAAACCTACAGATAAATAGAAGTCTCGTGCTCTGTTTTAATATGGATTTAATCAGCAAAACTGCAATCTTTTCAGATATTTTGGGATTTAGTAATTCTCTTTGACCAAAATTAAGAGAATATAGGCCATATTTAAGAATTAAATAACACCATATGACCCCATTGTCCTTATGAAATGGACAAGTCTCACATGTTTTGCCTCAGTTATGATTTACTCCATCAGCTTTTGGAAGCTTAGTCATTGTTTAGCTGAACCTGCCAAGTATCTTCTGTTTAATTAGGGATAGCAACCACAAACTCTCCTGGGAAAAGATTCCATGTGTATTTATTTATTTGTGTAATTAAATTTATAAGATATCATTACAAAATAACTAGGCAGAAATCTCATTAAAAATGCAAAGAGAGAAGTGTTTATATGAGATGTAAGGAAAAGGTAGTTGTACTATCTTTAATTTATCTGAGAACAAGAAAAAAGGTGGAGAAGGAAGTGGGATGGAAAAATTTTTAGTTTAACCACAGTAAATAGAAAAATTTACAGAAGAATTGTGAGACAAAGGGAAAAATGGCACTGTATTCATGTTATGTGCCATTTTATGCCACATCGGGCAGTTAAGGGATACATGACACTTCTGGTCAGCCTCCCTTTTCTCTTTCTTTTCTTCCACCCTTCTCAGTCACAGGGAATCCATTTTATCAGTCTGAAGCATGACTTAGTCTGGAGAGAAGGTGTCTCATTGTCAGAAGATAAAACTTGGAAAGACTCTTTCAAACATAGGTTATACTTTTATAAATAAAAATATCATCTCAAGTTGTATTATCTAGAGTTAAAAGTATAAACCTTGAGGACATAAACTAACTACCAACAGGCTTGCCCTCTAACTATGTATTATTAGCAGGGATGAGTGCTAAGTTATGCTATTTTCCATACAGAAGTACTGACCTGCAGTCAGCATGGCCTTTTAATTTACTGGAACAAAAAGCCAAGGAAGGAAAAAACTGTAATGTCTTTCCAAGAAAGACATCGAGCAACCTCGTGTACACAAGGCATCCATACAGCTTGTATGATGCAGCAGGAACAGCAACGCAGTCACTTTTCAACTAGCAGAGGGTTTTCAGATTTAAAGGAACATTATAAAGAAACCATAAATTCATCACTAAATAAACCAGACCCACTGATCTGAGGAATTAACTCTTTCCTCTTACCAAAATGCACCCTTCATGTGCTCCAGTTCATACTCTCTGAAGGTTTGGGGAGTAATTCCCTTGGCTTTCCATCTATTTTTGTGGACAGCAAAGCTGCTTGACCCGTGTAATTCTTACTCTCACGTTTTGTTTTTGACGGGTCTCTGGGGCTTTGGGGTGAGTAGGTCCACTCCCGACCATCACGTCATCTCTTGTCAGACAAAATGCCCTCTCAGGGGACCAAGAGTGGCTGTCTCTCTTCACTGATGCAGAGAAACAGGCTAATTGACAACCAGGAGGCTGCTCAGTGCCACCAGCAGCTCTGGATCACTTTGGTAACAAAAGAAAACACGTATTCAAAGCGAGGAAAATGTGAGAAAAGCTGCAGCATGGTGCAGCACAGCTGATGTTGCAGCAGGAGGACATTGCCAATGCCTCTCTGCTTGGGGAGAAAGCAGAGAAATCCAGGGAAAAGTCTTGGCAGAAAGACACATCCATGGAGGAGGCGATGGGACGATCTTGTGTCCTGCATCAGTGATGCTTCAGAGACACCTACGTTTAGCCATCCAGGGACACAACAGGCCTGGGAAAGGTCTACCATGGTGCAGCGGTGCCAATGGGTGCACGCCAGCCCCACAGAAGGGCTTGCGATGCCAGCAGGAGAGCAGTGGCCGTGACACGGACCTTTCTTGTAGCACAAAGTCACCCATCTGACTGAGAGCTGCTTGGGCAGGGACAGCCAGCCCCTGAAAGGTGCACACCGGCCTTCAGCCATCTGCAGCTCCTCTGCCACGTGCAGGATTTCCTGAAAAAGGGCATATCATTCCAAGCGGTTTAAAAGAGGTTGTGTATATCTTTCATCATTATTTTAATTCTAAAATGTTTTGGAGAACTAATTACTTTTGATGCTGCTTCAAGGAAAAAAAAATTGGTAAAATAATTGTAACTTGAGCAGTTTAAACTGGGAACTCTTATAAAATTAATGGCTCAATTGAATTCCAGCTCAGAAAGAGATATTTCCTTTTATGATTCCGACTCCTTTCTTTATGTAATATTTAACCCATGGAGCTGTAAAAGTTATGCAGGCTGCATACTTTGCAAGGTTTATCCCTCTTCCCAGTGCTGTAACATTGAAATCAGTGACTAAGTAAGCAAAGCTAAATAAATGAACTTGGGGAAACACAAGCTAAAGCAAAGCCTCCCTAATCCTGCCTCATTCGGGGCACTTCTTTGTGAGGCTCCTGAAGTAGCCACAGATCCCTGCAGAGAACAGCTAGTTATAAAACCCCGACCCGTAGCGCTCATGTGAGCAGGTAATGTATGCGACTCACACGCAGGTAATCCACGGCGCTGCACTCGAGGCAGTTAAGTGCCTTTAACGTAAACTCCTATGGCAGAGGGCCGGGAAGCTGATAAAAGCTCCATTTGTCTTCCGCGCACTTGCTGAAAACCTGCCCCATACAGAGTGCAGGCCTGCACAGGGCCCCGGGGCCTTTTTGATGTGGGGGACGGTGCTGTCTCCGCGTGGCGTCGATGAGCGGCTTTCTTCTTCCGCAGGGCCGGGCCGGTGAGCGGTGCTGAGCCCGGCTGCTCAGCACAGCGGGATCAAAACAGGACCGGCGCTTTGTTGTGTCGCGCGGTGCCGGGGAGCGGCCACCATCGGGCACGTCAAGGGGAGGACGGGTCCCCCGGTTCACGGGTCGAGCAACAAAGGTTTTCTTATGGCTCGCTGGACTCCCGTGAAAAATGGCTTTTTTGTGTGAGGATATTTATCATCCGCTCATGTCATCGTTCCTGGGCCTATGGTGACAGTTGCGGCATGGACAGCGTAAAGAGGCTTTTATCTGCGAATGTCAACATTTCTTTGAAGACTAAGCATGAAATACATTACAAGTTTGCTGATAGAGGAGCTGGAATGACTTCATAAGAGGAGAGGATCACAGAAGCAGACACATAGCCGTTTTGGGGCTATGTTTAGAAAATAAAGCTATGTTCAAAAGCACAAAACTAAACAATTTTTGTCTTTGCTTCAGAGGACTGGGGCTGGGGCCCAATCCATTCCTCAGCGAAGTCAGCAGGAGTCTTCCCATTGACCTCCGAGGGCATTTCATCCAGCTTCTGCTTGCTCCGAGGTTTATCATAATTAAGCCACTTTCCTGCTTTGCTGATGTTAAGGATGTACTTCAATGTGGTTGATACACTACAGTTCTGTGGCACTCCTAGCGATGAGTACCTAAAAAGAAGGCAGACTCCAAGGTAATTCCTAGGCAGAATGGACAGCAGTGTTTCCCCCCCAGAGACCTGCAGTGTCAAGCACTGGACGAGAGTCGCCCATGTAGCCCCACTACCTCCACAAGTTCTTTATGTTGCCCGTGTTTTCATAGTTCAGGAAAAAATGTTTGTTTCCAAGCATTATGTTTTGCAAATTTTGTCAATATTTTCTGGTTTCTTTGCATGGCAGCTGTTGTAGAGTTAGATAAGTAAGCTTATCTAAACTGACTGACAGAAAATACCAGTCTTGAATGCACAGTTTTGGATGTGTCTTTTAAGTGTCATGCCACAAACCAATTTGATTTTAGCTATTGAGGCAGTTCATCTAGAAGGTTAAATCTGGCAATGTTAATGTCTAAAAGCACATTATGGTGGTTCATGGAGAACACAGAATATATAGAATGTTCATTAAAATCCAAGTTCTGGAAAATTCTCTATTTAAAAAAAAAATCTGCATGGGGTACTTGTTACTGTGGCAGAATTTGCACTGAATATGCCATTAAAATATTCAAAATGCATTTCAGAATTAAGTGATTCTTTTCTTCTTCTCATTACCTTGCCATTTTGAACTTCTGGAAGCAAGAGCTCTTGTGGGCTTATTTGCCACCAAGATGTGTTGCCTGAGCTCTTCCTTTCCAGAACTCTCCATAATCTTTTGTGCTTGCTGGTAGGGGCAGCCCACCCATCATAAAAAGGCATGCAAATGATTTTAACAGAAAAGCATTGTGTTGACCAAGGTTTCCAGTGTTCAGTGTCTAAATCCAGAAAGATTTAGACAAATTTTTCCCTATGGTAAAATACATGTGTTAGTTTAAAGATGAAGAGAAATGAAATATGTTATTTATAGCCTGAAATATCCTTAATATTACACACATGTGTATTTCACTTAATCATTGTTTTGATAAATAACCACACTGCTAAACACCTCATGCACAACAGGATATGGTTTCTACTTAAATTAGCAGATGCTGTAGTTTCTGATTGTTAATGATGGACCTGTTTGCCAATAAAAACAACTGATGGATCAGCATGTGTGAGCTACTGAACCTCAGCAAAAGCCCAAACTAATGAGAGAGAAAGAAAAATGCTTCAGGTCACAGTCAGCAGATGGGAACTGGCCAGATGTCTGTCTGGGGCAAGGAAAGTGCAGCATGTATTTAAATATATATCTATGTTTTTATATAGCAGCAACCACTGGTAAGTTCAAATAGTTGGACTAAACAAAATAATGGTCCTGAGGTTTACTTTTGTACTTGGGGAACGGAAATAAATAGAGTGAATCTCTAAATCTGAAACTTCAGCTATCAGACAGCACTGAAATGGTCATTATATGCAATTCAAAACACAAGAAGTGGACTCAAAACGCTGCAAGTCAGATGAAAGCTTCACTAGGTGATTTTGGCAACATGAGATGCCATCTGCGAGCAGTTGCAAATAAAACTGTGTTTTCATCTTCTCTTATGTTTTTATTAATCAAGACATGCTATAAAATGTAACATGTCTAACCAACATTTTTTAAAAAAATTGTGACATATGTAAACACACTGAGATTATTAGCTAAAAAGATGAAGTTGTGCCATTTCTAATAAAGAACCAAGCTACACAGTTACATGTTTAAAGTTAAGCTAGCTAATTTCTTAAACATGCAGGCAGTAGTTACATGATTGAAAATGTCGGGATTTTTTAAAAATCATATGCTTCTGCAAAATTGCACCTATCAGACATCTGTGAGTGAAATAAACAAAGCCTGCTTATTTTTCACCGAAAAAAAGAAACCTTTGCACTTCTGCCCAGATTCAGCAACCTGGTCACACTGTCTCAGTGAGATTTATTCATCAGCTAAAAGGCACTTAAGGTACAGGTGCTTAAGTGTCTGACTCATGAGGGGCCTATAAGACAAAATTCATTATAAGGAGAAATGCAATTTGTTCATGGATTGAAGCAATTTGAGCATTTCATTTGCCTTCTCTATAAATGGAATTTCCCTACATGCAGTTCACAGCAAGCATATTTTTCCACAGGGATCTGATCCAGACCTCACTGGAGTCAATGAGAATCTTTCCACTCACTTTGGTGGGCTTTGGATCAGTTGCCAGGCACAAAGCGGGTACATCTGCTGGCCAGCACCAGGCTTGTACTTTGCTGCAAGTCGTCATGTTCTCAGGTGAGGGGTATTTGCCATTACATTGAGGGAGTCATAGAACTCAAAAAGGAAGTACAGAAGTTGCAGTTGTCTCATGCTAATTAATGCTAACATCAGGCAGAGAAAATACAGGGATTTTCCGCTGGAGAAGCCTCCCTAGGCCCTTAGGACATTTGGGTGCAGAAGAGAAAGATGCAACAGGAGACTTGGGGGGCAGTTGTGCTAAAGCTGTACCTCTTGCTGTTGCACCTAGAAAAATGGGCTCAGATGCATCATGGCAGTGGCAAGACACTATCAAGTGCTACCTGCTTGATAGCAAGTAGGGACAGTGCTGGAGGGCAATAAGAAGGAGGAAAATGTGAGATACCTCAGTTCCCAACGTCTTCTTTGACTGGTGTATATAACACTGGATGCAGCTAGATATATACCCATACTGGGGGAAAAAGATTGTCGTCAGACAAATGCAAGTTTTTGTGGGTTTTCTCCTGCCTTTATAACCTCCTTTCAGACAACATCCATATTGTTCGAGACATAATGCTAGGACAGCTGTAGGACAGGAGTATACCTGTTATTCTTCAAAAAAGTTCAGAAAAAAAAAAAACATGAATTACATCTGTTATGATGTGTATCACCTACATGCTTTGAATCACCTACTATATTGTGCCTAAAACATACACTATTCACTCGTTAAAAAGGTAGAGGTTGTTCAAGCACAAGAGAACTCCTGTTCGATAATTTGACTGCACAACAATAGAAATCTGCACCTGCAAAAGTCTCTGCCAAAACTGATCTCACACAACTGTTGATCTTGATTAAATTCATTAGGCAGGGAGAGATGGATTTCTATACATCTTATTGTGCGTGTTTTATAGGTTATGCTCCTGGGTGGAATATAAGGTGGTTTTTGTTCAGGAGACAGTAGGAAAATCATGCTGAGACCCAGGCCTGCTTTAGAATTCAACAGATTCAGCAAAAACTTTGGCCAGGACTTATTTTGGACTTCAGTAAAACTCTATTATAGGAGTTTCCGTAAGTTTAAAGGAACTGTCTGAGAGTTTGTGTATATTATAAATCCTATTCTGTACAGATTTTGCCTGCAGTAGCAAAACAGCAACATTTTTGAACGATTTTGGCTTAAGTCATAAAGCTCTATCCTGGAGCCATGAAATTAGAAAAATATTTTACAAAACCAGAACACAGGTCACATATTTGCAATATCTTTCTTTAACTTTAGCCCTCTTTGAAAAAAAGTTTTATGTCACAGCTGCACAGCATACATTGACTGGTTGCATCCAAAATATGGAAAATAAATCACAGGTTTGCCCACACATCTGATAATATACGGAAAACTAACAGATTTTTCTGCAGATATTTATTCCTCCTTTCTACCTATTCTGTGGGGATGTGCATACATGCAGACAAACATGCACCCTAATTTCTGCCTTTGCACTTTTCTTTGATTTACTGTTGTGCAAACAAAAGACTTGAGACCTGATTATAATCTCACTACAGTTAATCAGGTTGTTTATGTGAGTAATTAGTCAATGTTGCATGTAAAGCCTCACAACCTGCCCCAAGGTACATAATTTACCATTGCCTTTCACTTTGCATCATTATTTACATCAGTACAGAGGGAGTGCAAATATGTTATTGTGTTCCCCATTCTTCCCGCACTCATTTTGCACAGAGACGTGTGACAACAATCTATAGTAGGTAAAAATGTGAAACTAAAAGAATATAATACCCTGGTACTGTCCAGGGTGAAATGGGATAGTTCTTTTACCCATATTTTGGTGAACAAAATCAGCATCCACAAAACTCCTCCTCCACATAGTTCTCTTGTCAGCAGATATATCAAGAAGCAGGGAATAACTCCCAGTTGCATAACTCTATATTACAGAGATAGGGGGCAAATCTATTGGGATTTTGCCTTTGCTTTGCCTTGTTGCCACTTGTAATTAGCTTCATCTATGGAAAAATACAACTTCTACCCTCCAAAGAGGATGTTGAGGCACTGTAAGATGAGAGTTACACTAAAACCCATGGACTTGTTTTCTAAGTATGTATGTGCAAGTGTGCATATGTTTGTATATATATATGTGTGTGTAGGGTTATAGAACTAGAAACAGAAAGATGTCACAATAGCTGATAAACAGAACATGCAGCTGAGTGTACAGCTCAGAACTACCCTAATCTCATAACAAACTGTTTAAACTGGAATTACTTTAACGTAAAGCAACCATCTCTGAGATGAAACATGGATACAGTTCAAAACATTGCAATGGCAGAATTTGATACTGTACGTCAAAGCAGTATCTTCTCTGCACAACAGGGACTTTCCAAGTAGGATTCCTATGTGCTTTCAGACTGAATACTGGGCAGTGTGGGTCATGTGAAAAAAAAAACAAGATCTGCACTGGACCTGCATTTCTGTAGAGGATGTAGCATTAGTACTACACTAAACAGAGTTACTGGTTTCTTGACATTTTCAGTATTTTCAGAAATAAATGAATATTCTTTTTAAAAGAACTGTTTCACGCTGACATTTTCCAAGTAGGCTCAGGAAGAGAGCACAAAATGAAAACAGTGTGAAAATATTTTAATCTTGATGCATTGAGAGGGTCATCTGACCAGAGTACCTGAAATGTCACAGGACTAGATGAACTTATCTGTAAAACCCAAACAGGAAAAACAGCACAAAGAGTTTTGCACATACTCTCAGTGAGGACTTCTGCCTATTTTTAATGATTCCTTCCTTCCTGAAGAATTAAAAAAAAAAAAATTAAGGAAAGAAAGAAAAGAGCTTGATCTCTTAATCCTCAGCAGGACACGTATTTTTTTTAACTGTATCAGAGTTATCTTCTCCTATGGTTGTCTGTCACTGAATAAAAATATCTTTTAGGATGCTGGCTCTTGAATTAAGGGTTTTTATCCAGCTTTATAAACCCTTTTTTGCTATTGACTTTTCTAAGACAAGTTCTGAAGCCATTTCTAAGGTGAATAATTGTACATCCAGATGGCAATTTCTTTGTTACATTCTCATCTAAAGATGGGACAAATAGCCCTGAGATCACGCTTATTTCTCCCTGCTTAATATAGGGAGACTCACACAATTTGCTCACACAAGCTACATAAATACAGAAGTGAGGTTAGATAAATCCTATCCTGATGTTCACAGAATAGCACTTTCTGGGCTTGGTCTGACAGGCCAGTAAATGGCATTTGAGAATGGCTCCATCCTAACTCTAATGTGCTCTCTGAGAAATACAAGGAGACTGGGGACAAGGGAAATTACATGGGGTGTTTTTGTGATCCTTCCAGACAAAAGGGAAGCACCCTTCCCTGGGCACTCACGTCAGAGGAATCAGAGGAAGCTGGTGCCAGCCATGGGCATGAAGGTTTCTTCTCATTTTATTCAGAGATGAAACTGCCACTGACCTCAGTGGTCCAGGTTGATCCATTTGCAAGTAGACCATCCAGCAGGGACACCCATACTGGTGTCTGATGAGGGTAAAGAAAACGATCATATTCTCAAATAAACTTTCGAGTTCTTATCACATAGCCTATACCCTGAACCCTTATTTGGGTCAAAGAGAGTTTCCCACGTGCATAATGAGCATAGAAAACATGCATAGCCTGTGCCTGAGTGGGGGCATATGCCTGAAACTGCTAAATATTTTAACAGGAAAAATGCACTTTAACAAAGCATCTAACTCTATAAGGTTAGGCAGGCTTTATTGGAGGCATTAATTTACACAAGCTGCATGATTGTGTTCTCATGAAATCTGCCATGCATAATTACTGAAGATGTTAATAAACAGTCAGCAAATCAGAACAGCTGGTTATGATGATATCCAGCTTTTCTAAGAAAATGCAGACTTTAACCCCACCACCATCAATACTGCAGACCATGCTCTGTCCAGTGCATGTGATGGGATACCCGAAATAGATGAATATCCATTGCATTTCCTGTCCACTCCTGGATAGTGCAAAAAGGCCTAAGGTTGGCATTTTCTTTGATGTGGACCTTCCAGCATAATTGCCTTCAGTTGAAAAAAAAAAATAAAACCAAAAGCAAATCCCTATAAATGATGTAAACACAGGAATGTTTTATGTTTTCCTTTGAAGTTACGTGAGATGTTCAGATACAGAGATTGATGCTGATTGGGAATGTGGATAGTAAGTAATTGCGTCAATTTCCACCGTTTTCTGGATAAAAGCATCGAAACACCCTTATACTAAAAACTACATTTGTGAACACATAAATTACTTATTTTTCAGTGTGAAATATCATAAGGTTTTATAATTTATGTAGCTAAATGCAATTTGGCTTCCCTCCCCTTTTGCCATCTCCAGCTCCTAGTGCCAAAAGTCGGTCACCCATTGGACTGTTCAAATTCTGTTCCTATTGCAAAGGCCAACAGACTCACTCCCCGTGTTTATTGATTTATTAATTATTTATTTATGTCTTGTAATTTTTCCCCCATCCAAACACATTTCTGAAGAGCTCCCTGTATCTATGCTCAGTATGCTTAGGATTCCCTTAGTAGGGAAGTTCCGCTTGTCGATACATATTATGTGTCAGAAACCTGCTAACTTGGAGCAGAACCAAAACTGGATGTAAAGTATTGTTATGGCTGGCTGGCAGCTTGGCACCTGGAGAGGGCTTGAATTTCCTCAGCAATAAGGAGTGACATTAAGTTCATGGACTAATGTTCACATAAGCATCATACAGAGCTCTCCTAGGTTGGATATATCATACAGCTTCTTTTGACCAGCGTCCTTCCAGATAGCTGTTTTCCAAGTTCAGCTCCGCAAATGAAGAGCTTTCCCTTTTCTTAATCCTGTCTGTGCTATACACTAATTCCATCTTCAGCTAAAAATAGGTCTGATGAGTTGCCTGTATAGCATTTATTCCTCTCCACTAACTAGTACAGAAACCTTAACTGATATAGATGCCTGTACTGCATGAGACAAATTCCATTACAGTATATACAGACCAGGGAATATTTAGTTATATATACAAAGCTAAACAGATCTAACAGCAAAGTTAATGTGGTGCTTGTGGCACTTGGTCTGTCAGAAATGCAGATGTGAGAGTCTGATCTGATTTAAACAGCTGGGGACTGCAGTGCTGAGTCTCCCAAGGGCTAGAAAAAGATCCTGCCACTGGGCCTTGACTTCTGAGCATGAGCTAGAGCATGATCTCTGCTGTCTTGTGTAGCAATTAAGGACACCACAGGAAAGCCCCCGACCACTTCACCCTTCACTTACCAAATGCCATAATATTTCTCAGCAATTCCTGCTCTCCTACTCATGCGTGTTCCCAACCAGATGACCTCTCTGCTCCAAACTGTGTTCATTGCTTCAATCCCTTTACAAGTCCTTATCTCAACTCCTTCCTTTCAGTAGCTTTGCCTTCAGCAGATGCTTTGTCATTGTCAAAGAAGAGTTATTTTGTCAAAATAGAGCTGTTTATGGCCGGCCAACCCCGCAACGGACTAGTTCTCTGCTCTGTGAGAAAATGACCCATGGGAGGTGTCTGCCAGCCCCATAGCCATCACTACAGGAACATCTAGAACCCCAGGAAGAAAACCCAGTCCCTAAATCTCACAACTGACATTGCAACAGTTAGTGTGAAAGTATCCAGACTCCTTGACAACCAACAAGAACAGCATGAAGTTTGGGGGTAACAGCAGGCTTCTCTGACAAAGGCTCTTCCAAAGGCCAGTCTGTCACCTCCTGGGAGGTGAAGGACTAAGAGGAAAGAAAAGCTGCCATGGGCAAGTTGCATACCTCAGGAAGCTTATTGTATGATGCTGCTTTTATACTATCCTTTTATTGTTTGTGTTTATATATAAATCCTGAAACGTAAATTGCTGCATTGTAATGTTTGACCTTAAAAATACAATTTTCTCTTTCCATATAGTAGCACCGCTTGTATGCAACCATCCGCTTAAAAAGCCTGCAGGAGCATTTTTCATTTGAAAGAACGCTTAACATTTTTTCCTGGTGACAAACAGAACTCTAAGAATTCTAAGTCACTTTTAGAGTAAATTTGCAATAGACTTTGGTTACATGACAAATATAAATGTGGACCTGTCTTTTCCCCAAACTGAGAAGCATTTTTACTTTTTCCCTCGCTTCTGTTTTTATTTTCAGTACTCAGACTATAAATGTAATGAAACTGTTCTTTGATGTATCATAGCGTAGAAAGACATTCCTGTTCTAAAGATGCACTCACTTGCAAAGAGATCTTTGCAAAAAATCCTTTTTTGACACAAATCCTAGCAGCAAACTTAAAATGTATTACCAAATGTTGAAACACAGTGCAGAGAACATCTTATTTTTCTTCTTAAATCTCTGGTGACTGCTGAGAATTTTATCAAAGAACAATGTGAAGAATGATTAGACTGAAAAGTTTCATGGTTTCCATCCTTAAAAATGAGACAAACTGAAAACTTATAAAGGAAGAAGAGGTTCATTTTTTCCTCCTCCTACAGGCATCATGGTGATTACTGTACTCTGAAAATTTGACAACCATACCAAAATACATAGTATCTGAAATTTTATGTCATCTCAAAGAGAAATAACACAAGATACTGTTCAGTGTAAAGGCCACTGGAATAAATTTCACTGAAGTAATTGATTTTTATTTAGACTTATTTTATGAAAAGATGTGGAGCCAGGATATCAAAGATAATAGAGGGCAAAAGCTAAAATAAGCTAAAAAAGAGACACAAAATCTTTGATTTCAAAGTAAATATCTCAAAATGAAACCCAGAACTTACTTAGAATTAAATGGTCATTTCAGAAAGGAAATAAAACTAAATAATAAAATAAAAAAAATAAAAAATAATAATGGTAAATAAATAAATTGATCTGAATCCACAATAGAAAACTTGGATCATATGATTTTGTGTGTGTGTGTGTGTGTGTGTTTTTTTTAATTTGACAAGGTAGAGTTATTGATATAAAATATTTCAACCTCTTTTGTTCACTTTTATCACTGAGTTCCCATCTCCAGATTAAAATGTACACCCATTTTCTCTACTATATATGTGCTTTCCCACTTCATCTCCAATGGGACAAGCTCTACTGCAAACTCTTAAAGTAAATATTAGTTAAGTTTATGAGCCTACTTATTTAATATTAACCTGTATAGTAACTTTCATTTTAGTGTAGTAACATTCATATTAGTAAATGAAAAATCACTGCCTACAGAGAGCACACTATCGTTGAATGAGGTGGAAAATGTGGCCAGCAAAGTCCAATATATTTAGAAGTCAAAATAACAACGATTACAAACCAGTGTTCTCCGTTTCCTTGTAGTTTACACAATGTTCTGTCTCTCAGACATGCTCCTCCACTTTTATGCAGACATAAAAACAGAGTGTTTTCCTGTTGAGATTTGAAGTCAAGTATGTTCTGCCTTATTTTAGATAAACCTATGAATCCTGATCTTCCCTGTCTTCTCTGGTAAAACCATGCTGCTTAAAAATACGAGTTACCTCCACTGCCTGAATTGTCTCATAAATCTTCACAGCGGTGTCAGAAGCTGGAAATAAAGTTTGTTCTAGATATTGAAATAGAATTGGAATGTACTTTCTTGGATTATATTAAAAATGCAGATTATAGTAAAAATCCAGAGCTATTTGTAAAAAATGTGAAGTTACAAAAAGGCAATATGTTTCTGTGTTTCAACTTTAAAGCTTTGAACAATAAAGAATCTGATATTTTATGAGAACACAGCTAGAAGAATGCAAGATGAACTCAAATGAAAAGTAATCCTATAGAAACTCCAGTTTATTAACGAGTTAGGACTTCAGCAATTTGATTTGATCAATAATTTGATTGTTGTTGTTATGTGATATTTGCAAAACAAAATTTTGATTGAGCAGGTACAGTTTCTAATTATGATAATGATTTACACCACTTTGCACTTTGAGTGTATTATTTCATGAGTTTCCTAAAATATTTTACAAATAGTATTTGCTGACTGGCCAGAGAATGTCATTTCCAAGTGAAGAGCATAAACCATTTCCTGGATACAGACACAGAGGAACACAGCAATCAACATCATAATTTACAAATGTGAATGAATAAGGCCCCTAAATCTGTTAAAAGAAAATGAGGAATAGGAGTGCTCAAAGTTTCTGCCATTTTCTGAATGGAAGCATTATCTGTGCTGCAGTCAAGTCGTATTACAGGCTATGAGCATTTTGCCTGAGTTTTTAACTAAAAAGAAAGGAAAATGTCTAGCTCACTGTTCATCCAACAGTGTGACTTCAGACAATCAAGATAACTTGTGTTCAGTGCAACAGACTTAATGGACCAGCCATACATTTTTGCAAGTCAGATGCATTGGCTTCCTTTGCTGAGAATCTCTCCCCTTGTGAAGACTGTGGATATCAGCTATGAGTGACTCCTGGAAGCACAGAAGTCCATTTCCTCTACAATGGGAGGCTCATCTCCAGGAAAAGTAAAATGATGAGGGCCAACACTGAAGTATCTGCCCTCGTGTCTCAACCCTCTGATCAAATACAAGAGGATACTTTATCGCCAAGAGTTGTTGGACTCTTGTCATGGTGAGGAGTACTTCACTTCACTACAGTTTCTATGCAGTCCTTCCTTTTTTTTTTTTTTTTTTCTCTGCAGCCAGGGATTTCTCTGGTACTAATTAGCAAAAAAAAAATCATATATAGAATCTCCAAGCAGACATCAGTCTCCACAGGCCTACACATGCATAGGAAAAAAGGTGATTCTCCACCCTGCAGAGTTAGACAGTTTTTCATCTAAATTGGCTTGTTTGATCTCACAGAACAGGAGTGATAGTCTTTCAAAATCTATCTTCATCTGAGCCTTTGTCACAGTTTCACTCTTTGGGACTCCTCCATGAAGGTGTTATCTGCTGAAGACATTGAGCAGACTGCGATAATTTTAAATTATCCTGTTTAGCAAGAGAACTGTAAACTATGACTTTACCATGTGGTGGAGCTGGTAGACAGCAATTCTGAAAATCTCATTGTTTTCACTGTGAAGGTTGTTGCTATGTTTAGGATCTTTCTTTTTTAACAGTTTTCACAACTATGTTTAGTCTGGTAAACTACCTATAAAATTTAATCTGTGATTTTGTATTTATGCTATAAAGCCTCAACACCGAGGACTATATCAAGGTAAGATTGGAGTGAGAACGGCCAAGTCTGACTGCAGTCTTTCCACATCAACACTTAACGACAACTCATCTGTTATTCCATGAAGGGGAAGTCTTCTGAAGGATCTGTAGACCTCATGTTCAATTTCTAGACACCCGAAGAACATATAGATCATTGAAGAGGGTGATATGCTAGGGAAACACAGACCATGTAAATAGGGCTGGAAAAGCAGCCCAGAAATAAAATATTGTACAATTTGCTATGATTCAGCAAAGTTCCCAATTTTCAGCACGAGAAGGTTTCTTTAATAGCAAGTATTTAAGTAGTGTACTGGCTTTGAGATAAATCCTGGGTTTCTTAAACTCTGTTCTGCTTTACAAGACTTAGACTCACGTGCTCAAAGTGATTTAAGCACCCAACTTCCCGTTAAAACTTCCCGTTTTAACACAGTTTTCAAAAATCCTTATAAGATTCTGTCTGCAACTTCTCATATAAATCTTTCCAAATCTGTTCCCAAATGAATAAGAAATACCTCAGAGAGAACAGAGTCCTGTGATTAAAATAGCACTGTATAATTCAGAATTACTAATTATACTCCCTGCATTCCCATTAACCATCTGTGTTGCCTAAAGCAAATGGTGTAAATCCACTATGCCTCAGTTTACTCCTCTGTAATGCTGGCATAATATTTGCCTCTGTTATAAGCACTACATGTGTAAAAATCATTTGAAATCCTCAGATAGAAAGTGCTTTGATAGCATAGAGTAATATGATCATTATTACTCTCAGTCTACAGTTCATGTTTTTTTTCTATACTATTTATTATTTTACACTGCTCTTGCCTCTCAATACAGTAGTCAACTGTTTAATTCCTGAGAAATTACATTTTAGAGCATTTCATAGAGGTGTTGGTGACATATGGTCAAATTCCAGTATGACCAGTTTGCCAACTGCAATTCCCCTCAAAAGTGGATTAGGAATTTTTAACTTCCTCTAGCATATTCAGCAAGGCTGTCCACTATGAAATACCCTTTGCATTTCATTCCTATGTAGCTGTGCAGTAATGAACCAAGTTTATATTTCTGACTGTTTTGACTACAAAGCAGTCTGACTTATTTGGGGAAATGCAAGACAAAATTAATAATGCTGACACTGTGTATAAAATACCAGTGTTTGAAACCACATTTGTGAATAACTGTTTTATTTCAGATTTCTCATGGACTGGTTCTCTCTTACACATTAGAAGAAGACTTATAACCTGTCCAAGTTCATGTGTGCATTTTAAATTATGGAAAGAGACAGAAAATCACCTATTTCTTACTGTTTTCTGCATTCCCATAGTTTGAAAATATCCCCATTTGTTATAAAAAAGACATTATGAATAGTTTATAGTGTGGATTGACTCAAACAATGAGAATCTGTTGGATACTGGATTTGTTTGGGCTATTACAGAGTGCTCTTTCAATGCTTATTAAGACAAGTACACACAGCTATTCTAACTTTTAATGGGTCATTTAAATTTTTGTGTCTGGAGAAGAACAGGGCACTTACTTAAATTTAAAAATCCCCAGACAAAACTATATCGCAAAACTCAGCAATGTTCCATGTCTACTTGTGGTCAGTTGTAAGATAAATGATGAGAGCAAAATTCAGATTTAAAACTGAAGTCTGAGTTTGAACTATCAAGAAGTTCATTTGGGTCTGCAAGTACTAGCTGATCTCATGTTTACATAAACTGCAGTGACAAAGTATATCTGTGGATTAAAGAATGAGGGCCAGATTTTCAGCTAGCAAAAATTGCGGTAGGTCCAGTGAATCCAACTGAAATAAACTGATTTATGCCTCTTATAACAAAGAAATTATTTGCATTATTTGTTTAGAGAAAAAACTTCTTACACCATTCACACATATGTTCTCATGGCTTCAGCTGTAACGCAAATGCTAGAAAGTTAGGGAAATTTCAGGGTCACATTTGAAAAAGTTTTTCTTGTATATGAATCAATCATTTGTAAAATAAGGACATATTCTTACCTACAGGAACCCTTTGCAGTAAGCTTCACATTTCTTTACCTCTTTGATATATATTTATATGGCTTCAACCCAACATGACCTTGAAAGGTTAATTTAAAACAAGACCTGATTTTTTTTTTGCTATTTGCTTAAAAAAAAAAAGGGTTTATGTAGGACATGTTGTTCACTTGATGTTAAATCTCATCTTACAAGGGTGTTCTGGAATGTGTTGGAATAAATCTCAACAGTCATATTCCCTGAATAATAGCTAAATGTTTGTGAGTGCAATAGGAGGTATAGCTCAAAATCTTTCATGACTAGAAAAAGCAGTGTTATTTTAAGACTCAAATACTTAGCGCTTTCCTGTTTTCTCTCAGCATTGTATCAGTAGGTACATTCTTTAAAAGAAATCACATCTTGGTTTCTTTAGTCTGCAGAAACTCCATCTGTGCATGCTTCTGATAAAAACCAGATTCGGGACGATGGAATCCACTGAGGCAATGTATCTGCAGCTCATTTGTGAATATTCTCCGTGTCATTTACATATAAATTACATAACCTATGAAGTACGGACTGACTTGTTCCTTTGATGGGGAGGTCATTTTGGAAGAAGGTGGCATGGGGGTGAAAGCTGTCCTTGGCACACACTCCACCTGGGAGGCACGGGCTGTCTGACAGTCTCAGATGTGCGCAGAATCTGCTGAGGATGGCTTGGCACTCTGTTCCCTGTAAGCAGAGCTGATCTGGGAGTTTTCCTAAGATGTGGAGAGGGGCTGCTGCTTGGGAAAGTGGCCGGAGCTACTACTGCAAAGACAGGAGCCACTGCCTGCTGCTGTTCAGGCACGAAATCTTCAGCTGGTACAATTGCCCTAAAGCCCTCTCTATCTGTTTGATCCCCATCTCTCTGCTTAGTTTTAAAAGTACTTCCTTGAGTGATGTAATCTTGGGGCAATTTTCCTCTCATGCCAAGTTTATATACTGTATATAGTACTTATATGTTGACTTGGGTGACATTATTTCCCAGTTCCCGGTAAGATAGGGATCAGACCACCTCTGTGCAGCTGAAAGACCAAAGTGTTCCACCAGACAACACAAGATTTCTTAAGAACATTTTGGAAGTGGAAATTGAAGTCATTTGAGGATTAGCGTTTTGTTAGATGGGGAGATGAACCCCAAAACACAACATCCTGAAATTGCTCAGCCGTTGTTCATCAGCGAAGATTTGAAGGCAGAGATCGTAATCAGTTCCTGCTCTATCTATCTGCCTGGTGCGTGGCTTGCAGAAGAACAAGCAAGACAGGTCAGTACTAGTCCTGCTTTTCTCTGTCTATGTAACCTGGTATTAGTGAAAGAAAGCAAAAAGGTTTGAAATCCTTCTTGAAGCGGATACTGGTTACTTAAGTCAGCATTATGTTCAGTAACAACAGACACAGCTGTCTTGACCACACACAGACCATTTTAGCAATTGCCAAAGTGCAACACTCGTCATGCAGCCAAGTCTTAAATTATGGTAAGCAATGAAATAACCAAAGATGTTTTTAAAATAGAAAGCAAATCAGCCCCATTAATATTAAATTTACCTTTCAGATAATTCTTCACTGGTAACAAATGTGTTTTTGCCAGTTATGTGAGCAACAAGACTACAAAAAGTAAAAATTACTTCATAAAAATAAGTCAGTCAGTGTTTTATGTGAAAAGGATGTAATAACAATGTAATTATAATTTCTAAATGCATGTAATTATTAAAATTGAAACGGATCCATAGTCTTCTGCTTTCTGTGTCTTCTGTTAGGCCTTTTTTATCAGTCACAGTGAAAATACATACCAGTGACAAGACTCATAGAGAAGATAAATTTAAGCTTAGTTTAGCAGAGAACTTAGGCATGTGAGTATAATTCTGCATAGACTTCAATTCTTTGCTGAATCTGAACCCCAAGAAGGGCACTTTGATCTTTTCAAGGATTTTTAGCATTTTCAAATACTTTGAGCAGAGCAAAGGATGAATTTGTATTTGTCCAAACTGTTTTATTTCCATTTAATTTTGTGTGTGAAATTAAGGGGAAAGGAAAAAAAAAGGTTATTTTCCTGGTTTCTTCTTCTCAGTTGTAGCTTTTAAAGAACAATAACAGACTAAAGAGACTAAAACATGCCCCAAATCACATCACTGCCGTAGAAATAAATTAAGGAGAGAATTAAATTTCTGAAATACAGAAGTGTATGGAAGCTGCATGCTGATTAACACCACCTAAGCCACTGGAAGCGCACAAGACCATAACTCTTTTCTCTAAGTATAAGAAGTAACTTCTCTCAGCAGCCCTTACAATTGTCCCTTTCCAGATAGATCCAGAAGCTACTTCACATCCTGAATAACCTCAAAACTCTGTCTGCACATGCAGTACACTCTACCTTCTGCTCTACTGCAGTTCTGTCAATAAAGTCTCTACTTGCATAACTACGCTGGTCTTCTCTTCCAATACGAAACACAAAGCACTGTCTAACAGCACACGGGAGAAGGTATACTCCAACAAAATGAGCCAAGTTTGGCTTCTCCCTGTGGCCACTGGATGGAATGAGAGTGTAGCAAAAGGAATAGATCATATTTTTAGTATTTTTTTCCCCTCTTTCTGGGCTTCTTGCAGGTAGCCGCATGGTGGTAGAATTGAGAAAAACAACAGCTGTAGACAGACTTTGGTTGCTGCTCAACGACTGCTTATCTAGGAAAAGAAAAGAAGGTGATTTTGAAGTGGCATAAAGTAGGACATAGTTAAAGACTCCCTGTTTTTCACCTAGAGAGATTGGTTGTAAGTGCATCTTTTATAAAAGATAGCACCTCACCAGTATTCGTAGTGATGAACAAAATCAAAGATCTTATTAATCAAACATCTTATTAACTGTCTGGGTAGCCCTGCCCACCTACAAATTAAAAAGTAACAGACCATCTTCCCCCACTGTCATCCCCCCCTTTCATAACTTTTTAAAAGCACATAATTGATTTTGATTATTGCTTTTCCCCAGAAAGATAAATTTGCATTTCTACTTTTTTAAATAAAAAAAATCCTAACAAAAAGGAACACCAGAAAACACACCATCATGTCACTTCTGGGAATATGATTAGGTTTTCACATATTGCTTAAAATGGTTGAAAAAGTATAAAATAAAAATGTAAATGTTATCATCATTTGTCTGCTCCTGCAAAAAAAAAGTACAGCTTGTTTAGAGCAATGCTCAATATTATGTTTTGTGTCAGTTGCTATGGAAATAACTTTTTTTTCTCCTTATATAGAAAAGTAATTAGTTAGGAAACCCCCTGGAAATTCTTGATAGATGAAGACTTTGCTGATACTTTGGGGTTCAGGTTTTGTTTTTGTAAAGGTCTGGTGCATCAAAAGTGGTCAGCCCTGAGCAATCTGCAAGGGCACCAGCTCAGCTGAGAAAAGAGAGAGAGGTGAAGACCAGAGAAGAGCACTTTCAAAATACTAACATAGCCTTCTATTTCCTCATAATTTCCACAGTGCAATGAAAATGGAGCAGATCCTGCCTGACGTTGGGCAATGAATCTCAGGAATGGGTTTCCAAATAAGAGATGTCTGGGGAAGGGTATCCAGGGTTCAGTGCACGTGGCCTTCCGGTGGAGCTGTCTCAAATGCATTCATTCCTACACTCAGCATTGCAGGCTGTAAAACTCAGAGTAAGACAGAGCCAAAACCAAATGGTTTCAGAATACAATTTTAACAGTACAAAGGAGCTTACACAGGGACTTTTATATGATAATTGAACATGATGCATAAATAGGGTCAGAAGGAATTTTTCTGAGGAAAATCATCTGTAAAATTCCACCACTCGGGCACCCTTTCCAACCACATACATTTGAGCCTCCACACGCTGGACCCTGTACTTCTAATTTTCCAGAGTCTCAGAAGACTCCAACCTTCTCTCTGTCAAAAGCCTTTCCAGGAAGACCCCTAAGCATGGGCTATTTGCTCTCCTTAATGGAACTGAAGCCCTTCAGCACAGCTGCTCTAAGCCCACAGGGCTAGTGCTGAGCCAAGGATGCCCTAATAGCTCTTTCTTCTCATCTCCAGTTAGGCGGTGCTGTCAGTTCCCAGTTCAGTTTTTCAAGGATGTTTGTCAGAGGAAGCAAACCATGAGAAAGATTGCAGTTTTTCTTAAACAATAATTCATGGTTTCATTTATTATAACAAGTACTATACAAGTATTATAACAATTGTACTGACATTTCACTACCTACTATCCAGCAATGTTAGAGGTCCCTGTGTGGCCAAGATCCTCTTTCTTTCCCAACTCTGTTACATGCTACCTCCTTCTCCGGAACATGGGAGCCTACCCCATTTTTCTGGTTTCTTCCATTCTCTCCCTAAAAGAGCAGGTCTTATGTGGGGACTCGTTAGAAAAATAAACCCATGTGATCTACACCGGTTTGTCAGGCAACCTCCTGTTCCACCTCAGTCTGCAATGAAATCCAGACAGTCTGTCACAAAGGCATCCTCCTGCATTCATTTCACACTTGAAAAGTAAGTTTATCCTGGACTGTAGCCAATTCTTGGTCCTCTGGGGGCTTCCATGTGAAGTGCCCAGTGTCATACAAAACTTGCAAATTGTACATACAGAAATTTTCCTAAAATTAAACTGCCTCATTTCTTCTCATTTTCCTAAAATTAAACTGCCTCATTTCTTCTCTTAGTTCTCTGGTAAAACAATAGATTTTTTTCTCTGATTTCTTACCGACTTAGCATTCACAGGAATCATAGATGATAAAATACAGAGCACCCCTGCTAAAAGCAGGTAGAGTATTTAGTTTTCATAAGGACAGATAAGGTTCACACCTTAGCTCCAGAAAGGGAGAGGATGGTGGAAGTACAGAGCAGGATAACTACTGTTTTCACCAGGGGAAAGACAAAAACAAGATAAGGGATATGGAAGGAATATGGAATAGATTTGGGTAGAAGCACCAGAGCTAAGGAAGAGAAAAGAGTGTCCATCAGGAGGAGAATGATGCAGAGTCTGTGGGGATATCAGAGAGCCCCAAAGGAGCCCTACTGTCATAAATTAGCAGTTACATGAACACCACAGGCATAATGCAAGCATTTCATTCTGTAGTAATTCTTCATAATTCAGTAACATCAACATGATGTAGTAATTCTTCAACACAAACTTCAAGATCACTCTGAGTGCTTGGTAGGTAGTTTGTAGATGAGTCAGATTCCCTGTGGTATAAATAGACACATTTACACTCACTGTGGTTTTTGTGCATTTACATCAGTGGGGAAATTTCATTCTGTTTAGTGAACCCTTAAAGAAAAGACTAGGCCAGAAGAAAATACATTTTTTTTTCTTCTCATCCTTGAGTTTAAAACCATAAACTTATCTTGTCCTGTGCTGCAGTATTTCAAAGGCAGAACAAAGAGCCTGTGAGAGTAAGCACAGCTATGTGCTAATTTATAACTGCTCAGAGTAAAAGGCAGCTCCAGCTGACAGTAGCTTCAAAAAAATTGTGCCTCCTGTAAATTAGAGTAAGGGAACTGATCACTGAAGGTAAACAGGTGATGAAATACTTCATTAGTACCTCATTTGTAATTTATGTCTGCTGAAGTAGTTGACAAAGAATCAAGCTGTAAGTGGTAGATTTCTCAGAAGTGCAGCCTTTGAGGTCACTGGAGTGGATTAATTATAACCCAGTGTAAAGCACAGCCTGTCTCTGTGTCAATTACCAGTATTTGATAACTGAAATTATGTCAAGCTCTGTTCTTCTTCAAGATGCAGCCACACATTTTAAAATCATTATGACTGTAAGCATGAGCTCCACGTAGCTAATGAGTTCAGCTCATTTTTTAAAGTTCATTTTGACTTAGGAGATAGAAGTTCAGATGCAAAGGGGAGTGGGTGGCAAGGGATCCACTTCTGCAAAAATAAATGCCTTTACTCATCCCCTCTCCCAGTCATGTGCAGGAGAAATATATTTGGTTCACTTGCCAAAGAATCATTTAAATGTACTGTAGGAGAAAGAGTTGAGGGAGTCAACTGCTATTAAATATGACCTGCTTCTAATGGCTATTAGACCTCCAATTGTTAAATGGGAATGTGAGGCTTAATGGACTACCTGCTGTTCATATTCATAAGAGCAAAATGACTGATAGAATACCTCTACATGTCTTGGGATTTTCTTTCCCCTTTTCCTCCCTTTTTCACACTCTTTTCCTGGAGCTGCAAGAATATTGGATTTGATTCGATAGCATCTGTTAGTATGTTATCAAAACCTGACGCACGCTCTCTGATGCGTAACTCTATCCCATGACGGCTACGCAAGCTGCTGTTAGTGCGGCAGGCAGGCAGCATGAGCTCCCTGCATCCCATCAATGTGGGTTAGCTTTCTGATGCATAAAGCAGTCAAACTGACCACTTCAAGGCCAAAATTTGTTTCAAATTTCATGTGTATTTTCCCTTTTCAAGCTTACAGAGTGGCTGCAGTTTTGGCTTGGGTCAGGATACTTGGTCTAGTGAGATGTATTTTCCACAGTTCTCTTCTTTCACCTGCAATATCTGAACACTAAGTATCTTTCACTAAAGTAAAGAGTAGTATGCAATCCTGTTATATATGTAAGGCTTTTTTTGTGGTTTTGCTTTTACTCTAGCTAAATGATGTTCAGTCTTAGTTTAGACAGGATTTAAGTTGAATCACTCATACTCATCATGGCTGTAATTTAAAAAAAAAATCTTTTCATATTTCAATATTTGTCAACAAACTTTTAAGAAAGCAACAAGTTAATCCTTCAAGGTGGACATAGTATAGTCACAAGATTTGCTTCTAAAGTTTCTTTTAGGATTAAGAACATGTGGTGCTAATGTTTCAAGTACAAATTTTAGTTTGTCAGTGCAACTCATCATTCCTTATTACACATTGTGAAATCATTTTAAGATTCTTTGCACATCTTTAAGCCAAAAGAATATCTGACAACAACCCAAGACTTCTATGGAGTCCAGAGTAAGTATACAGCTGTCATCTAAACCATAAATGTCTAACCTGAACCTCATGAAAATGACTGAGGAAAAGATTTATTTGTACCTCTAATTTAATAATAGTTCCTTTTCCACTGGAACTGAACTCTCCAATTTACATCATGTTTCTCTTCATATGTTTAGTGCTTTGATAATATTGTGATTAATATTAGAAGTACCTAAACAAATCAGGTATTTGGAAAGATAGACTGAACAGAATACTCACCACCACCAGGGTGATCTTCTGGCTCTGCTGAAATCAACAAAAGTTATAGTGTCTACGTCAATGCCTATGGGATTTCGAATTTCATATTTTAACCTCCACTCTTTCAGGGAAAATATTTTATTGGATAAACAGCCAGAATGTTGAAATAATCCCACCCTAAGCATTTCACGGCAATAATGACAATGATTCCTCCTTAGCATCCATCAAACTGCAACACTTAAAAAAGATACGAATTTCAATATAACTAAGAAAAATATGCTAGAGATTGGAAATTAGGAAAGGGAACTGATATGAAGAGTACTGCAAGCTATGTCTAGACTTACCTGCTAGGAAAAATGATGGCTCCTGTCCAGCCCACACCTCCAGTTTTTTTTTCTGTGAAAACCAGATTGTGGGAAGATGGGAGGGAAGATGGAAGGACAGCTGGTGCATGCCTCTGTTTTGCCCCAGTAGATAGTTTGGATGTGAGAATACGTAACTTGAAAGTGGAAAATACTCCCCAGATCCCTCCTCTAGACACAGGTAGATACACCAAAGTCCCCAAGGAAATGCCATTTTAATAGGAATTTAAAAATATTTCCATCTTTTCCATTCATTCAGTTAAACATAGCTTTATAGACTCAGATTAAAAAAAAAAAAAAAAGGAGAAAAAAAAGGGAGGGGGGAGCAGAGGGCAATAGATGGGATTAAAGGTCCTCACTTTGAATGTTACTACATTTGAGGTGAATTTGAGCCTAATAAATCAGATGATTCAGAGCCAGGTTTTTGAAAAGGTTCAGGAACAGATCTGCAAACTCTGTATTCCCAAATGAGTCCAGATTTGCAGGCCTTAGTTCCTACATGGCACCAAAGCAATGGGCACGTTTCCAGAAATGCCCACTATCTCTCAGTTATTATTCTGACAGTTGAGTTCAGAGTTTCAAAGAAATATCAGCACCAACATATCTGAGAATTTGTAAAAAAATATATAAAAAAATGCAGCTTGCATGACAAAATGTGGACTCGTGACTAGAGAAGAAGCACAAGGAGTTAAGCAGAGGGGATGGAAGAGCTCCATTCTCCAGGCTGCTGCTTGTGCTTCCTGCCCGGTTGAGCAGATTCTTACCCATGCTGGGTTAGGATTTATATACCTTGAGAAAAGGTGTGTGGTTCGTCGCGGCTGGTGGGGTGAGACAGCCGGTCCCGTGGGAGTGCTCAGGAGCTCAAGCAGATGGCCCTGTGCGGCCGCTCTGGAGCGAGGACAGATGGCAACACGGGACTGCTCAGGAAGAGGGACATATGGCAACATAGGGTTGGCAGGAGCACAACTCTTTGCACTGGTCCCAATTACAGGCCCGACAGGCCTGGGTTTGTTGGGGGAAGGTAAGAGGGATGCAACTTCTTCCCATCCTTTTGCAGAGCTGGCCGGGTGACATAGACGCTGCTAGTGTCAGGATGCAATTCGGGATGTGTGCTGTAAGGTCAGGACACTGCAGAGCGCTGAATGATTCTCAGCATTCTCTTCTGCACACCTTTTGCTGCAGCACCTTATATTTACTTATTCTCATTCTCATCACAACTTGGATCATCAGAGGCAGATAATGATAAAAGGCAACATGTTCGCTGCCAAGGTGCACTGGTTGGGTTCAGCATGCTGTTAAATTGTTTGAGATATGGAAAACGAATTTGTCTGTTTATTTAAAAAAACTAGCAAATAAAAATTATCAAAGCACTAAACACAAAAATATGTAGCATAATAATATATATATAGTATGTATTCTGTATGTTATGCCGTTGAATATATACACACTCCCACTATATTTATTTTGGAAATGGTAGAGACATTACCCAAGAAATCTGCTTCACTTCTGAATTAGCTATTACGGCATGATTACTTCCCCACTAAGTACTACATTACAACTGTAAAAGATAGTTAAGAGGATGAATAAATTGTGAGCTCATGCCTTCCTATGGCATTTTTATTATGAACAGCAGAATTAAAAAGCTGTATATTCTAAACATTACAGAATGTTCTTATATACAGATAAGTCTATTACTGTCAGTATGTCTCCAGTATTTCTTTGCCTTAATACAAGCTGTCTGTACAGAAAAGGAAACTTCTGGTTATATTTTAGATAGATGCAGAGGAACTCACTCAGCCTTCATCATATTAAGGTGCATCAGGAGTCAGTAGTTAACACCTATAGCATAGCTTGATTCCCTGGTGAGAATGGGATGAGGTTTTTTAGACAATATTGTGTTGAGCAAACTGCCTCCACAGTATTACACTAAACTTTAAAAAAATATTGTCATTACATTTTCTGCTTTTCCAGCATCCTTCATAACCCCTTTCATCTCTATTAAGAGAACAGTATTCATTATATGGGTATAGGAATTAAGTTGCAGGTTATTCCTAGACACTATATATAATGGGTCTGAATGGGTCATTCAGACTGATGGCCTGACCATAGACAAGGGTGTACTAGAATAGAATACCATGTATTGAAGATCGTGTTAGGAGATTATTTCCCAAATTGTTTTCTGGGGAATGAGGGAATGGTTGCAGATGAGAGAGCGAGGGAAGAAGGGGACGGTGGTGATAAAGTTAAAAATGATACCTTTGGTTGTAAAAAGATTTTGATTTATTCTAGAAAATAAACTGTGATATCTAGATACAGAAATGGATATGAACTGCTCCAGAAATAGTGCAGTGATCCTGTATTTTTGAGAACCTCTTGTGATCTTGTGATCCTCTCTCAGCTGAGTGGTGTAGGGTCAAATATTTATTTTTTATTTCAAGAGTATAAATAAGCTAGTAGAGAATCTAGAATCTAATTGGTACACTAAAATCTGTTTGAAACATGTTTGAAATCTTTTTGAAATGTAAAAACACCTGTTTTTACGTTTTATGGAATATATTCTGCACAGTTTCTGCAGAGAAATTATTTTAGTCATTCAGGAAAGTCTTTAAAATGTACTTTTTGTAAGACATACACATTTACATGGTGAAATCTATCAAAAACATCCTGGAAATAGTAACAGATAGTTTTGCTGCACTTACTTTGGCAAACAGATTCACTTCAAATAAAAATAGAGAGAGAGGCACTCTCTAAAACTCTGTTAGGGTGACAGGACATTGCAACAGGCTGACCAAAGGGATTGTGAAGTTTCCTTGCTTGGAGATATTCAAAGCCCATGTGGATGCCACCCTGTGCCCCATGCTCTGGGTGTCCCTGCTGGAGCAGGGGGTTGGACTAGATGATCTCTAGGTGTCCCTTCCAGCCTCAGCCATTCTGGGATCCTGTGATTCTGTGTAACTAACTCCTTTATCCATCAGAAGAATGAAGTCTGTCTAGCATTGAGTATGTTATCCTTGTGAAGATACATATCTGTATGTATTTCATGATTCTCTTGCTCTGACAGCCTGGTACTTTACCACTGAAAGGTCAGAATCTCAATTGATATGTATCAGTATAGAGGTACTCACATCGATGGTGATTTAGGGCTATGCTGATTGAGGGCTACTGATGGCCTGCCTAAAGATTAAAGTTGGACAATTATTTTGTCTAATATAATTTCTTTGAAAAGGGAGATTTCTGCCAATGATTCCATCTGTATTATTTACATTTGCCATATATATTTTATTAAATTCCTTCCAAACTCAAAATATGTGGATTTTTTTTTTAAATCTTTTATGCAGGAACGGTTTCCTATAATTTGGGAAGAGTGTACTCATATTTCATTGCTGTGAAATGTCACTGTCCTATTTGTTACAAATGCACTTATTCTGCTCCATTTGAGTGACCTTTGGATGATACCAAGAAGTTATAGAACTTATAAAGTAGAAATCCCTCTGTAGAAACATCCTGAATCATTTTCCTCTGGGAAAAGGGCTTCCCCACCTGCAATTTCAATAGGATGTTTGTTGCCCTCAGAGAATGGCTGAGAAGATCCACAATTTACTTTGGTAGTTTGAGGCAATATTCTATACACAGCATTCAAAAGACCAAAAATCCATCAACTGTAAGAATGAAAATAAGTGTTTTCATAAGCAAAGCACCATGGTTAGTCGTGATGCTTCCAATTTACAACATCCCAGAGAGATGAATGACCTTGCTTATGTTTGTTATTTTAGTTTTTCTAAGGGATGTATGATGAATGAGATTTTCCAAATATATTCATGAATAATAATGTCATTTTAATGATATTGCATCTATGCATATAGCAGATGATTATAAAGAATGCCAATGGGGACTGATAACCAGGTACTGTAATTGAAATCAGGTCTAGAAGAAATACTATATCACGGCTTAGCACACTTCAGGACTACCCAGAAACCAATATCTCTCCTGAAAATGGTAGACTGCCTACAGCTATCATTCCAGCTATTTCTGAGTAATGATAATAGCTCTGGAATGACATCTGAGTTGAAGCAGTCAGGTATTAAAATACCAGACAAGCACAGCTGCCCGTACCTGACTGTACTGCGGGAGCAGTGATCTGTGGCAAACTGCCATGGAAATATGGCCCTTTAAGATGTAACCTCTCCAAAAGGCAAAAGTTCAAGCAGATTTGATTCTTAGGTCTATCCTCTCATATCAGGCTTTAACAGGGACTTCTTTGTATTGTTTTATTTTACTCTTAACTGTTGCAAGAATAATGGTAAAATATTGCAAATAGGAATGTAAGAAAAAATACGTAGATTCTATTTTCTATCTACAGAGTAAATATGAAGTCCTCCCCTACCTAAGGGGAAGTGGAGATTAAGCCGAAAGGTGACTTCACGAAGGGTGTTGACAAAAATCCCACTAACATTCTTTAATTCAAACTGTTCCTCTTCTCTGTCCTATGTAACTACTGGACATCATATCACATCTTTCTATTTTTTTCTTTTTATTTCAAAAATAATGGAAATAATTTAGATAAAATTATAACTTCATTCTCTTGGTCATAATCCACGAGCCTCAGGAATAGCTGATGAAATATCCTTGCATTTTTCACCAGTTCAACTAATCCAGTCAACACCATAATTGCATTCAGAATCCCCTAGGCCTAATTTGAGTGTAAGGAAAAGCTACTGTGCTATTGTTAAACTTCTTGGGTTGAATTTTTTACCAGCCAATAATTACAAAACACAGGAAATGACATGGTGAATGATGGAACTATTTTGAAGTGCAAATTTATGAAGCAGCTGCAGCAAATAAAGTGGTAATTTAATTAGGCTTATGTCCTAAAGCTGAGGTGTAGTAAAGAACATTTCTCAGATACAAGCTAATTCAAATCTGGAATAGTAATCCCACATTTAGTAATTTCAGTGCTATAGCTCAGTTAATTACAGCATATTAGCAAAATAATGAGATAATTAATCTTCAAATGCAGTTCTTGTCTACATGCATATTATAGAAGAATTTGACTTATCCTTTTTTTTGTATGTTTTTCCAAGAACAAGTTATGACTAATTTAACCTAGAGAAACTCTTCCTCACCAAATACCTAGATTCTTTTCTCTTCCAAACCTCTCATATTTCTGACAACTAATTCTTTGTTTAAACTAGAAAAATAGTTTCATAATACAAACTGTGAGAAAAAATCTCGAAAGGTATTAGGTTCATCTTATTTGTCAACAAAAGACTAAATGACTAATGTGCTTTACTTTTAGAAATAGAACATATGAATTGCCATTGAACTACTTAATATATCCTTCTTCTATCCCCCCCTTTCTTTTTTTCTGCTTTTTTTTCCATCTGAAAATGTGATTTTACGAACAGGGAGCTGTTAACATGTTCAATGCATCTCTACATTAAGCATAAAAATATTTACCTGTTTACAAGTCCTAATAGTCATAATTTAACAGATTTTTCAGTAACGTATTCCAAACTTTCAGATGAAGCTTGTGTTCTGTCACAAGATCATTTACCATCACCTTAAATAAATACATGCTTTTTCTTCTTTCTACTTGTGTATATACTCAGCTACAAAAGGTAATAGTTGTGTGTCAGGTGTGCTTCAATCTTTCCAAACCATATCCAGAATTCACAGAATCCCAGAACGGTTGAGGTTGGAAGGGACCTCTAGAGATCATCCAGTCCAACCCCCTGCTCCAGCAGGGACACCCAGAGCACAGTGCACAGGGTGGCATCCAGGCAGGTTTGGAAGATCTCCAGAGAAGGAGACTCCACAACCTCTCTGGGCAGCCTGTGCCAGGGCTCTGTCACCCTCAGAATAAAGTTCTTCTCCATATGAAGATGACACTTCCTGTGTTTCAATTTGTACCTATTACCCCCTGTCCTGTCACTGGCCTTCAATTCTCTGCATTTTTTTCCTGATCTTTTCAAGAGATTTCATTTGCTTCATTGTGTTCTTTGCTTGCCTTGCAAAGCTGTATTATTTTGCTTCAATTTTTGAATCATTTCCCTTGATTTTATGATTGCTAGAAACTTTTTATATATATATATATGTATTTAATACTATTAGTTTTAGCACTGAATATAACTGAACTAGTATTTCACATCCTGCCCTTACTCCCATAGACAGCTTCATTGGCTCCAGACATACTGTCAGGTAAGATAAATGTGGTTCGGCTCACTGGAGAAATTGTCACGAACATCACATTTAAAGAGATTTTATTTAGTGTCATACAAGCTAAAGAGTTAAGTAACTGCAAAAAAATTTTTTTTTCTTCTTCCTTCTGCGGTATGTGAGGAAAGTTGTAACACTGGCAAAGCTAACGAGAAAGGAAAACACTTGGTAAAGAGCAAGACTTTGTTGTTTATTGTTCACATTTGCCGGACTCCTATTTGTAGAGCTGATGAGATCTGCTAGTCCTAAAAATAATGGCCCAAATTCAACAGACTTGAAACTATGCACTTCCTCTCTAATAATAGACAAAGGCGTAGGGAGCATGTGGCTTCAAATCTTTTTATTTAAATGAGAATTGCATAGTGTTTGTCTCATGTAATTGTTGGCTTTGTAAAGTCATCTGGAGAATTGCTATCTGTAGAAAAAAATAGTTCAAACAATCCAGATGTTTGTATTCAAATTATACTTCACTGGAAATCTTGGAGAATGATGAAAAACCTATATTCCTATTAAATATTCCTATCTAACTCTGAACAGAGACATTAGTGGATAAATATATTCTAAGATGAGGAAGGAAATGGTAAAGTAAAAGAACCCTAATTTGGGTTTTTTTTTCACTGTATCCTTGACTCACAGCAGGCCTGAGGGTTAAATGCTCTGAGATTGTCACCATGTCTGTAGACAGTTTCTTGCTAAATGACCTACCTGGCTTTAAGATTCAGGCTTGACTCAAGCCTTGACCCAAGCCAGGACATATAGAAGTTGTAGTTTTCCAATAATAGAGAACAAAAATCCTCATTCCTTCACGCTCTGTACTCTCCTACCCTGTAGGACAAAAGATCAAAACAAAAGCAAAAAGAAGGACCAGCCAAACACACAACTCTTCAGAAATTCACTGTGATTTTTTTTCCTGCTGATTCCCATTGGCATTTGAAATTATTTACCTAAATTCCACCTTAAAATTGCAGGAATCAAAGCTCCTTAATTCCCAAGGTTATATATGAATGTCGCACGATGCAGAGATTTCTCCATTTTTTTTTTCAGACTATAGATTTTTTTTGCTTTGAAAAGTTAACCTCAAAATGAAAGCTCTGAGACACAGTGATGGCTGCGTGTCCAGAGCAAGAGAAGCCGCTATCACTCTCCTGCAATTCAGAAAGCAGGCATGAACAGCATGCCTCGGGATAAAACATGTCCCCTAGAGCCTGTTCTTTAGGCCCTCTTCTCTATAGAGGTTCCTTCTCTTTCTGTCTTCTGTTTTTTTCACCTAGCAGAAGTGGGCAGTGATTGCCCAAGTATAAAATCCAAGATCCCTCCAGCAACCCTCTCACAACTACCTCTGCCTTGATTCTGTGGGAGGCTAAAATAATGACAGTTTTAAAGCACAGTCACCTTCATATGGTAAGAAGCTTTCTCCATGAAGCTATTCTAGTGAAGCTGAAAATGAGGAGAAGGAATTTCAGCTTGTCCCCAGTTCCCCCTGTTAACAATCTTCTTATCGCCTTTGTGTCCTCCCCTTGCCCACACAGACCTATAGATTACAGGGAAGAGGCAGCCTTTCAGGGACTCGTTGCCTTAGTTTGTAGTTTAGAAATTGCAGTGTGGGTTGTGGGAAGAGCCAGCTGAGCTCTAGTGTCACTGTAGTAGGCTGAGGCAGCAAAACAAGTGCATCTATTTTATTAATTGTCGAAATCTTGGTGGTGGATATTGGTAAAGTGAAAGCAGTTAAGTTCAATAGTGAAGTGCTTTTGCCCCAAAGCTTAAAATTAGTTCTCACACAAAAACACTTGTTTTTCTTTTTGCATAAATACTACAAGTATCTTTTTTTCAGTGATTTTGTTTTACCTTGCACAAAGAAACAGCTGGGGGGAACTGGCTGTTAAAAGGCATTGCCACAGGACATTAGCTGAACATTTTATCTTAGCCTTTCCTCCTCTCTCCTCTCTCACAAAGACGACAAAATAGTAGCAAACTTTCCTTCATCCTCGCAAAAAAACAGACAGCATATAATAGAACCATTTATTGTCATATTTGTTCTCCACAGGGATCCTGGTCAAATGTAAAAAGTTTGATAACTCACTGAGGAAGGAAGAATTCATAATTTGACTAATTAACGTCAAAGTCCTCAGGCAGGTGTCAGGCTGTTTTAACTGAGTCTCAGTTGAGAGTCACAAGCTGTTTTTCACAGAAAGTTCTTTTATTTCATAATACCACATATCTAGATAATGCTGGAACTACATTTTCAATATAATCCCACTACTATGCAAAGTGATTTTAGAAACAGGGAACACCTAATGTCATTTTTCTTCAATACAGTACACCATCTTCATTATTAACTTTCCCTTAGTGAAATTTAATGTAATATTTAAAGTATTTGAAGAGAAATCCAGACCACGACTGAAATTTTCAAACCATCTGGTTTCCATTTCAGAAGCGAGGAGGGTCTCTAATTTGGCTTACACCGACTGTCCAGGGCTCTGACTCGCAGTCCCTGAAGCAGCCAACGAGCAATATTAACAGAAAAAAAAGTCATATTAGAAAAGTGTTTACAAGATCTTTGTAAGGCTATGCCTTCAATTCACCCTTCCTTTCCAGAAGGTACTTCTCAACATGCTACAATCCTTATTGTCTTCCAGGTCTTTACACATTGGAATCCCTTTCAGTTCTTTCTTCTCCACTGTACCTCACATTCAGTCTTAATCCATTTCTCTCTTTTTTCTTACTTTCTGGTGACTTCTAGTTGAATTTAGTCTCTCTGTTGAAGCAGTCTACCAAGAGGCAAAGGAAATGACCTGAAGAAGAGAAATAAACATCAGTCTTATGATCAAAATGTTTGTTTGTGCTGTACAGTTGGTTCAACCTCATGGCCACAACAAGGATTTTTGAACCAATCACCAGACCATAAAGTGATGTCTGGAACATTTTTGCAAACCTTAGTATAAAACAGAAGAATAACAACCTTTTATTTATTTTTTTTATTTTTATTTTAATGTCTCACATCAAACATAGTTGCTAAAATGATTTGGGCCCTCGTGGTGTCCCAGCTATTGTATGTTCTCCAGAATGACTAGCCTTGATCAGATGAAAGAAGAGATATAACATATGAAAACAAAGTAATCAAATAGCAGAAGAAATATATACCCTTTACCTTGCAAAGATACAATAGGATTTCTTAGAAAAATAAATTTTCAAATGAAGCTAATGATACCTAGCAATGAATTAGCATGAATTAGCACAATTACTAATGAAACTGAGAGCATTTGAAACGCCAGATCTGTTCTCAGGACACTTGTCTCTATCTTATTGTTTCATTTACTAGCCATGCTTTTCAGTCACTTTACTTTCAGTTTTATGTGCCTCCATTTCTGCTTTTGTGATACATAGACAATGATTCATCCCTCCCTTTAAAACAGTGCAAGAACTATTATTATTGTTATTGTTATTACTATTAAATCTAGTAAATATACACAATAGTGCATACTAGGGGATAAAATGTATAAATGCCCTTCAGAACAGTATTCCAATAAAACATCTAGAAAGACATACATAAGCACACACAACACAAAACTAGGAAAATAAATAGACATAGGGATGTGTTGAAGGATTATGGTTCGAGTGCTTCATGGCATAGTTGGATCTTATCTCAGAAGCAACCATTCTACTAAAATTAAAACCCTTTTAGTCACATTATGAATAGGGATTGATTTTCATGCCATACATTGATTTTTTAGAGAGGCTGGGAATGGAAATCTGATGCCAATGAGATTACAGTGAGTTGTTTTCTCTCCAGGAGTGAGGCAGCAATTCAGCAAAGTATTTATGTATGTAGCTAATTTTAAGCATTTAATAGTCCCAAATCAATTTGCTGCAGAACTCCTCTCAAACACAGATGCATTCTCTGTGCAGACCAAATGTCATCAGACTTTGTTTTGATGCACATTTAATTACTGCTTTTTACTCCTGTCTATGGAAAGGAAATTATAAACGCTCATACCAGTAGAAAGAAAGTTTTCGGCTGAAGACTATGATCGATTCTAAATACAAATAAGACAAATAGGATTCCACACAATTTCTTTCAAGCACTCTGGTGCAATTTATATTAAACTGTATAAAAAACTACTTTTTCTTTTTTTTTATGACCAGAGAAAATCTCATGTCTTCTTTCTCCACACAGAAGCGAGACCCGTGAGACCCAGAAAACAAGAGACTATTGCATTTTCTTTCTTTTTTTTATTTCTTCAAAGATTCCAGATCCCAATATGTTCCTCAAACCACTTTCCTTCTTCCTTCATTCTGTATTTCTTGCTGCTTGTTTTATTTCCTCCATGAATATACATATGGGACACTTGCTGGAACTGATCAAGAGTAAATCGTGGTACCTCTTGCATTAAGTCTGCATGGGTCATACTACCATGCAGATTTACCATCACAGCCATTACTCTGCTAACTGGAGAATCTCTGTAGCAAACTCCATTGCATAATTCAGCAGTGGCTTAAGAGATCTTCCACAGCAAATAACAGGTACCATAAGAACAAAGGGTGTTTGAACAGCACATGCTTAACGGGGTTGAAATCCTGAGATAGTCAATGACTGCAATATTCTCATCAAAGCTTTGGTTATTCTGCTCATAAGGAAGTTTACTCACTTAAACAGAGAAGAAAATTCCTTTCCAAATGGGAATTGCGCTGTGAAAACTTACTATGCATGAGATTAGAGAACATGATCTGTCTACTATTCCCTAGAGATAAGGAAGTCAAAGATGTTCAACATATTAATCACTCTTTCTAATCATGTTTCCTTACTCACTCTTCTGAGACAGTGGTACCCTCAGCTGCTGCAGTCAATTGCATTGAGAAATGCTACAAGGAGAGAGAGATCCACAGGGGTCAGCCCCAGGCAAAATGTCTCTTGAGGGAAAAAATTTCCATTGCATCCAAGAGTGAGGTTCCAGTGCAGGGACAGAGCCTATTGCAAACTTCAAATCTCTGCACCTCAGTAAAACTTTAGTACCTCAGCCAATGAAATAAATCATTAAATAGAAAGTATGGAAATCTGCTCTCCTTTACCCAGGACAACCTGTAGATATGACTTGATGCATGCTAAGGCTACGGCAAGAGCATAAGTTAAAATAGAACATTTTGAATAATTCCATTTATTCATACTTAAATATGAGTTTTGAGTATACAAAGATTTCCTTTGTTTGACTTTTAAAGTCTCCGAAGTATCACAGTCTGAGGGTCGCTAGAAAGGTGAACAATAATTTGTCAGGTAAACTAGCACGTCAAGGTACAAAGAAAGGCAATTGGAGTTGGAAAAGTGCCTCTGGACTTGGTTTTGCTTTCAATGATACAATAAGGTTTGAGCTTATGCTGAAATTGGCCGCTTTGCCAAGGGCTATTTTTACAGGGAGTCACTGTGGAAAGAAGCCAATTAGACATAAAAGAATATTTAAAAGCGAAAAAAAAAAAAAAAACACTTTCAATGGATACAGGGAAAAAGTTCTCTTGAGAAAACAAAGCACATGCTTAATCATCTGAGCCATATTCTTCTCTCAGTTACACAACTATAAGAACAGATTCTTTCCAATGGGTTTGAATGAATTACTCTGCTTTAACTGGAAGCAGAATCAGGCCCACTGTGTTCACTGAATCTATTTAAGAAGTATGAAGGACATGAGCTTTATTCCCAAACATGAATCTGCATGGACCACCATCTATGCTGGTTTCATCTACATAGGCAGAAAAAACTATAACTGCTTTTAACCCATAATGGTATTTTTTTAACTAAAAAATGAAAGCATGGATGCACCAAATCTTGTTGGAAGTGTGTGGTGGTGTCATATGAAAGTCATCAGATTTTTTCTGTTTCTATATATGGTGTGATTGCTGCTATTTTTATTGTTAATGCTGTTAGTTTTTGATAACTTGGAGTTGGATTTATTTAATCACAAGTTTACAGCTGGGAAAGATTTTGATTTTCAGGGCACAGTGGGACACTGTCAGTGTGGATTGCTGCATGTTTTTGTGAGTGTATGTATGTGCATGAACACACAACACATTAACAAGTAATAAAAGATATCTCTCTGGTTCATTTATGCAGTGTAGAGCAGATTATGGAAGGTTAAACCATTAAACAAATGCTAATGCACTCTGATGCCTGGACCTTGTCCAATAGTACCTGCAGCAGCTGTCAACCTAATTAAGCCAGATGTGTGTTAAGTGTAAACGGACCTCCCAAGAGGAACAATAACAGATTTTAGGTCCTTGGGGGGCTTAAGGTCCAACGCATACAGTGTTTCTGAAGGAAACATCACCCCTACCTTGCAAGTTTTCTGCTCATTAGTACCATCCTGATTGTACTCCTCTGAGACTGGGCTGGAGGGAGGAGAAATCTCTTTTCATTACAGCTAAAGCTAGCAAGAATGCTCATTTTCAATTGATTCTGGCAGCCATGACATTTACTCAACACTCTAATCTATTTTTTTAACCTCTACTTTGCTCTCTCTCTAACATATTTTAAAAGTGACATTTATGCTATGGCAAGTTTGCCAATCCTTTAAGTATATGTGCAGATCATAAGATGATAGAGAGGGTCTTAATAAGCCTTTTAATATTAACAGTCAAGAGAAATCCATACAGCAGGGAAATATTAGGTAATTATGAGCATGCCGAGTGCAATAACACATTACAGTAGAAAAAGAAAATCTTTTTACAGTGTGAAAATATTATGGAAAATTAACAAAAAACACTTGGTAATATTTAAAACCTTTTGAAAATTTCAGCTGAATTGTTTCTTGTGTGCTAGTAACTGCAATATCTCCAGGAGAAAAGAGCTAGAGAAGCAGATTTTCAGACCTTCACACCTGGTCAAGAAAAGCTAAGTCTCAGCAAGTTATCATGCATATTGAACTAAGTATGTACTTTTTCAGTCTCATCACAGCCAAGCCATGGTATCTTCTACCAGACATGTAGAATAAACTCATAAGGCAGCATCACGGAATAAGAGAGTGCGATTTCACTCGACTAGATGAGCTGTGATGAACAAGAAGTGCTCCACTGATGTCTTGGGAGTGCAGTCCACATTCATTGTCTTTGGATCTAGCCCTCAGTTCTTCTCAAGTCACATACGTTGATCTGATAAATATATATGATGCTATGTTGCCTTAAATAAGCTTTCACTTGTAAAATGTGCAATCAGGCAATAGTTCTGCTTTTACTGGCACTGAGCAATCACCATTTATTGAGATACTAGATGTAATTACAGTGTAATAAATAAATTATTATGTATTATCTAGGACCCTAAGAGCATATTAGCCTTTTAAAGCCATGGCCATAATAGATTACTCTTGCAATGAGTTTACCCACACCATGTGTTGCTGTGAAACCAGAACATATTGCTCATTTGAGGACTGAGCACAGTAGGGTAACAATGGAATTAGACGAGTTTTGCCGCTTTTCTTATCGAGTCCTACAAAGGACAAGGTCATAGAAGGCCTTAAAGGCCATCTATTTCTATTAACACTTAACAGCATTGAATTCACTGTGTATTTGTTTCCTTGGCTTGCTGATAACAATGTTGCTAAATAAATATGCTAGTTCTCACAATCCTGGCAGGTAATTGTATGTGGTCCATCAAACTACCACGTTCTTCATATCCCCAATGTGAAGATGCAGGATCTGGGACCAGTGCTCCATCCTTGTGCCGTGGCTGTTGTTAACCTGACCTAGGATGCTGGATTCCAAGTAGGCTGACAGAGCCAGAGTCCTTGCCTGCACCTTTTCTGGATCCTTGCAATCCTTGCATCAGTGCTCTATCTGTGTATGGCACGAAGGATGGGAACTTCACCTGCAGACTACTTCCTAGGAATGGGAAATATGTATGAGATTACAGAACCACAGAATCACAGAATGCTTAAATTTGGAAGGGACCTCTAGAGATTATCTAGTCCAACCCCCCTGCTCCAGCACACACCTAGAGCACGTGGCACACGGTGACATGCAGGTGGGTTTGGAAGACTCTCTGGTCAGCCTGTTCCAGGGCTCTGTCACCCTCACAGGAAAGAAGTTCTTCCTCACATGGAGGTGGAACTTCTGAGGTTCAATTTACACCCATTACCCTTTGTCCTGTCACCAGCCACCACGAAGCCTGGCCCCATCCTCCCTACATTCACCCCTCAGATACTTGAACATGTTAATCAAAACTCCTCTCAGTCTTCTCTTCTCCAGACTAAACAGGCCCTGCTCGCTTAGTCTTTCCTCATGTGACAAATGCTCCAGTCCCTTAATCATCTTTGAGGCTCTACGTTGGACCCTCTCTAGAATCTTCACGGCCCTCTTGTCCTGGGAAGCCCAGAACTGCACCCAATACTCCAGGTGAAGCCTCAGCAGAGCTGAGGAGAGGGGCAGGATCCCCTCCCTCGACCTGCTGGCAATGCTCCTCCTCAGGCAGCCAGGGTCCTTCTTGGCCACAAGGGCACATTGCTGCTTCATGGTTAACCTGTTGTCAACCAAGACTCCCAAGTCCCTCTCCACAGAGCTGCTTTCCAGCAGATCAACCCCTAATCTGTCCTGGTGCCTGGGGTTATTCCTCCCCAGGTGCAGGAGCCTGCACTTGGTCCTTGTTGACCCTCATGAGGTTCCTCTCTGTCCAACTCTCCAAGCTGTCTAGGTCCCTCTGAATGTAGCACAGCCCTCAGGAGTGTCAGCGACTCCTCCCAGTTTGATGTCATCTGCAAACTTGCTGAGGGTGCCCTCTGTGCCCTCGTCCAAGTCACTGATGAACAAATTGAAGAGCACCAGGCCCAGTACTGACTCTTGCGGGACACCACTGGCCACAGGCCTCCAGCCAGCCCCAGCCCCACTTATCACCACCCTCTGGGCTCTGCCATCCAGCCAATCAACAATCCACTTCACTGTCCACTCATCCAATCCACACTTCCTGTGCTTTCCTATGAGGACATTATGAGAGACTTTGTTGAAAGCCTTTCTGAAGTCAAGATAGACAACACCCATGGCCCTCCCATAGTCCATCCAGCCTGTCACCTCATCGCAGAAGACTATCAAGTTTGTCAGACACAATTTCCCCTGGTGAATCCATGCTGACTACTCCTGATCATCCTTCTTTTCCTCAGCACATCTAGAGATGGTCTCTAGGATGAGCTGCTCCATCACCTTTCCAGGGACGGAGGTGAGGCTGGCCAGCCTGTAGCTTGCCGGTTCCTCCCTCTTGCTTTTTTGAAGACCAGAGTGACGTTCCAGTCCTCCGGCACCTCCCCAGCTCTCCATGACCTCTTGAAGATGATGGAGAGCAGCTGAGCAATAACCCCCGCCAGTTTCCTCAGCACTTTTGGGTGCATCCCATCCAAGCCCATAGATTTATGGGTGTCCAATTTGCTTAAATAATCCCTAACCCAACCCTCCTCGACCAGCGGAAGGTCCTCCTCTCTCCTGGTTCTGTCTCTTGTTTCCAGGCTCAGTACATGGCCAGTGGCCTTAGCAGTAAAGACTGAGGCAAAGAAGGTATTTAGTAACTCTGCCTTCTCTGCATCCTCCTTCACCAAGGCGCCCTCCCCATTCAGCAGTGGAGCAATGTTTTCTCTAGTCTTCCTCTTGCTGCTGATGTATTTGTAAAAGCCCTTCCTGTTGTCCCTGACATGTCTCGCTAACTCTAATTCCAAACCTATGGAAAATCCTATGGGATTCATCTGACCAATTTCCTAGTGAGGACATCTACACCTGAGCTAGTCTCCTTATACATCCTGTACAGTTACTAGAGTAATTGTAGATATTCTCATCCTAATGCAGACAACTAAAATAGATAACTGTACCCTAAAACTGCCCATTTCCCCACATTAACTGCAAAGGTAGCCTGGTTTAATGACTCAGATACTATTGATATTGCTGGTGAAATGCCTTATAAAGATTCTCTTCATATGTATGTATAATTATGATGTGGGTGTAACAAAGTTTGGTGTCTGAGCCGTATATTTTCAGCTGTAATATCTCAAATATTTTTTGTACATGGAAAAATATTACACAACATAGAGATAAAATGAAGATAATAAACTTTCTTATTCTGAAATGATAAATTGTAGACTGAGAAAAGGAACAGCATTTATTTCAAGCATGCTTAATCCTGAATAAGAAATAGGCTGGTGTAATATGCTTTCCAGTAACCTCATTTCTCTTCTATGAAAAGAAGACTATTATCAGTGGAAATGCTGAGTGTATTTGGATGGCTTTGAAACCAATTAATCACCTTCAGAATTTTTCATAAAATCTAATTTCATTTGGGACAAAGTAGGAGCTGAAGTAATTTAAGGATGTGAGATTAAAAAAAGTTTTCACAGGTAAACATGCAATTTTGTGAATTAATGAATCCTGCTTTCTTGTGGATTTATGCCTTGTGTCTATGAAATGGCACACTGATTTAAGTTGCTCCTAATTTCAGGGTTGGGTCTCTTTGCTATAGGGATCTAGGAAGGAATCCTCGCTTGCAAGACTGGGTAAGAGATACAGCTTAATTGCTCAGGACTGATGCTCAGAACTATGGAAATAGCCCTGCAGTCTAAACTCTAGGAGTGATTTAAACTATATGTGATTTTAATTCCTCAAGACAGTGTTGTCACAGATGTGTACTGTTGTTTAACTGATTTTTAAAATTCACACCAAGATATCTTTTTTTTTTCTGCAGGTGAATACTTAAAAGGGAAAAAAATGATAGACAGGGTATAAAAATATCAAAGGACCCTCTGCAATCCTTAGCTGTGGTAACTAAGTGGCCTTGATATCAAGTTGGAAATACTTAGCATCCTTAAGTTACAGCTTCAGAGTTAGTTTAATTTTTCATCCAGAAAAAGATTGACTGAGATCCATTCAATTTATTGTCCAGATTTTTTTTTCAGATAAAACCACAGTAACTCAAATCCATTCAGTATTGTAGTGATGTATTTTAGCTCATCATATGTTTTCTAAGAACGGATCCCAGAGACATACAAGGTAGCAAGGTAAATGTGCTGTCATTAGACCCATTTTTTCCTTCCACTTTTGCCTTGCACCTTACAAACCACCTGTCTGCAGCACCCCACTGCTCCCAAACCTGCTGCATCTCTGTGCACTCCCTCATAGAGTGCTTGCAAAACGCTGGGATGAAAAACACCAACATAATGTCTTTTGATGTCCTGCATTAGCTGGTCTGAATAAAAGTAACTAACTAACTCATTTATTTACAAGTCTTCTGCTTCAAAAACTTTTTGATTATATATAAGAAACACTTTAGTTAGATAATATTAGCTTTAGTATATTGGGCAAGTAACAGAAGTAGTTGATGAGCATACCCCAAAAACTTCTAACTGCTATGCTAAACTGCTTTCATATTTCACATTCCTGTACACAAGTTTTCACATTCCTGTACAAGTTTTAAGTTTAAAGCTCAAATGTATTTGAGAAAGTAGAGAACTAATTTTCAAATCTACTTGTGTCTACATAGATATTTGTTGTGTTTGCTTTTCCTTCTTAAAACAAAGACAAAATGCTATAATAGTTCAATTGCTTAACAGTTAATTAATATTTCTCCTCACTTACTGCTGCTTTTTTTTCATTCTTTAGTTCTTTGATTTTTCTGTAAGACACTAGTATTTTATTTTATAATGATGTTTATATTTGAGAATGGGGGCAACAAATAAACATCCTCAAACGCTCAGAATATAAAGACAATGATCAGCCTTTAAAAATCTGCTCTTTCTCCCTTCGTATCAAAAGATACAAGGGGAAACCATTGAGACAAAAGAAGCTATTAGCAACTTAGTTTACAACTTCACGGATTTCATCAGTGCGGTTCTAGTCATATAATTGGATCACATGAGCAGGGAAAATATTTTTTTTCTAAGTGTCAAATGCAAGGATTATGTTACAACTGCAGTCCAGTTGTTGCTTTATGAAATGCAGCTGTTTTCTGTCATTCAATAGCTAAAGCCAATCATGGAATCAAATACTAAAGAATATTTTACATTACTTTTTGCTTTTAATCTCACACTGACATTGCTGCTGCACTTATCTGAGGCCCTTGCGCCATGATCACACACATTATTTCTGTTGGTCATTTGATTCCCTCCTTCCAGTCACCATCTTCTGACCTCCTTTTTTACTCTTTTTACACTTCTCTCGGTCATTCCTCTCTGTTCCCACAGGTTTTTTTGAGCACTTCTGTTTCCTGACTATCATCTCATCTCTCTGCTCTTTTTTGTAGATCATGTTTTCTTCTCATTTGTGCTTCTACCTTCTCTTTACTTGCACTTCTCATAGTCAGTCATCTGGCCATGACCAGGCTCACCCATACCAACCTGGTCTTGCCTCTCCTGTCTCCCCATCTGTGGTTCTCCCTTTGGCCACCATTCCAGTCAGACTCACAGTAACCCCAGGATGGCTCTTCATTCCCCAAAACCACTTTCTTCCTTGGCTTCTCCCATCCTCCCCAATGTGTGTTACAATTGCCTTTTCCATTATAAAAACTACTGACATTATTTAAAAGGAGTTTTAAAAATCTGTTTTTTAAAAAATAAACACATGGATACCTAGGAAAATAGTAATGGATGCACTTCTGCCCTTGATCAGCTTTCCCACTGAGTTTCCTCCGTGGAACACGGGGTAGAATTGATCTTACTAAGTTTATATTAGAATAATGCTTAGATAAATAAACCAAACTTGGGGGCTCTTGGTAATGAAAACTGAACACAGCACTACAGGAAAATGGAAACCCAAATGTTCTTTAACGCAGAAGACAGGCATGGCCTGTTCTCCTGGTATGTAATCTAATATCCTTTCCTAAATCTTAACAATAACGATATGTTTATTTAACTGTTTCACCAAGGTCTCTGCTTCCTTACTGAAAGGGACATTCTGACACTGGTAAATGAAAGGAATTTCAAGGAAACAGAGTGATCACCCCTTAAACTCACCATAAAAGAAGTGTGTGCTTTCATCCTTGTTCAGATGAGTCCCTGCACCTGTTTCCAGTCACATCCCTCGCGGACATACTTTATTTTGAATGCTGTCAGTCACCTGTACACAGACCTTATCTTCATTTGAGGCACAGTTAGCATCCTTTGATTTTTAGTGTAGAAAATATTTCAACTTAAGAATTAAAAAAATAAAATATTTTAAAAATATTTTACTAAGAAACAGATAATTTATGGCATTACCTTGCACCTGTGAAACTTCCCACCATCCCAGTAGCTCTGTAATCAATGCACTCTGCAACAGGTACAATTTTCCCTCTGTTTAACTGGTCTAAACTTGAAATCTCTACATCTGAGGGGAAAATACAGATGGGATACTTGTTCTCATTATGCGGTGGGCAAATCCCTTTGTAATTACCCTGCGCACTTGTATTTCCTGCTATGGACAAGGGAATGAAACAAATAATTACAGTAATTTGCCAAATAGGTCTAGTAGCCTTTTGGAAAAAGGTTCTAAGAAAATAAGGCTTGTGTTTGAAGATGAATCCCACAGTTTTCACTGGGTCAACATATAATAACAAGCTAGTATCGTATGAAAGAACTAATAGGATAAGCAAACCACAGCCTTCTCTAGTAATTTTTCTTTCCAAAATAACACATTCTTCCCTTATATTGTAAGTTGGAGCACTGACTTTAGACAGTCCTTCTAATAGACTACTCAGAGAGTCTAATCAATCACAGTTTCTGAGAACCTTTGTGTAAAAACAAATTCTCTCAGGATATTTTTGAAGGTGAGCTCAGAAGCTCAGAAAGCAAAATACTTTGTATTAGTAGTTGTATGCAATAAATAAGGGGACATTTTTTCCTCTGAACTGAGTGTTCTACTCACAGATCTCTAAGGTGTGCACTTAGGCAGTGCAATTTTCCACCTGATCTTTGATGTCTGTACACGTCTGTGCAGAAGGCTGTGATTAGGCATTCCACATCTACACTTTGCTCAAATATGGTCACTGAAGAAACCACCCAAAAAACATGAGGCCATTTTTGAATCTTAATATATTCTTCATTTTAACTTTTCAGAGACTAACAAGACTGTAAGTATTATTACTAGAGGGAAAAAAAAAGACTTATGATAATAAATTGTTTGGTCCATGTGGTGGTATGGCTCACAGAACATTATTAGTCCTTTAGCCAGGTAAAACTTCCAAGCTGTGGAGGTACTACACAAAATCATAATTATTTATTGGCATGATTTTACAGAAAGAGGTCCTGACAAAAATATTGTCGTTGGACATAGCAGAGAGTGTGATATCTACTATAGTAATTCATATGGATGCAACAAAGGTTTTAATGGAATAAGAAATCAGCTTCAATTTCCATTCCAACATTTTGAATGAAAATAAAAAGGAGTTTTCATATCATTATTAATAATAATATCCATAAAGGTATTCACTGAACATTTGGAAAATAAAGGGTTTATGCTGGCTCTATGCTTCTTGTTCCAAGCTGACACTTGGCCTGATGGAGCAGGAATGTCACTGCAAAACCTGGTAAAATAATCTGCTTTTAAAAAAAAAAAAAAANAGAACCTGGTAAAATAATCTGCTTTAAAAAAAAAAAAAGTGTAAAAAGTGTTTGGCTGAAAACTGAATCCAAAATCATTTACTCTTTCACTGGCATGCAACCTGGCTGCCTCCCAATTTCTAGTGAAAGGCTCACTCTACCTATGAGAATTAAAGCAGTTCTTCCAACATGCATACAAGGAATTGACTCCCCAGGACAGTGCTATAGTAAGGGACACTGAAGTAGACTGGTACATCACACCTGATGGGAGCCCCAGACCTGAAGTACAGGGAAGCAGAAAGGAGTGGGAAGCTTAGCCTAGTTCTGGGGTGAAGTCAGAGCCTGCATCAAACAGCTGCTGGAGAGAGAAGCTGACCCACCAACATAATGGAGAAAGATGAATGAAGCAAGGCCCCTGGGTCAGCCAGGGCTCTGGAGTCCATGGTCACCCTTGTCCTCTGCCCCTTTCTGTGCCAGAATTTGACAGTGGTGCTCTCCACTGCAGACTGCAGGTCTCTCACCCTCCATCAAACTAACTGCAAAGAACCAGCTCCTCTGCTGCATGTGTGCAGGTTTGATGTGTCTTTGGGTAGTGTGATTACTTCTCCGATGTCACTTAGATCAATAAGGTTGATGGTGAGTGTTACTATATTATATACTGCCTCTGTATAATTTGCATGTGAGCATCCCAAAGTAGGTCCCAGGTATAAAGCAAAAGCTGCAACTCCTATTCAAACCTTAAAGTAGTTTCTTGTCCTCAGCAATCTCTTCCCGCTGACTTCAGTAAGATCCATACTGCTGTAATTTGTGTTTTGTAATCATAGTTGTAATCAACATTGCCTCAGCTCTGTACCAATTCCACCTGCTTGTACCAGAGCCCCTGTTCAAGGGGAAGAATGCAGATCAGCAGACTGCAGGAGATGGCAGAGTAATCAGATAAGCAGTGGAAAGATCATGGTTTCTCAATATGCACCTGAGATGCATCATATATTCCCATATTTTAGGGACACAGCTGTGAAGCTGAGCCCTTTAATATTTTATGTGAACTGAAACCCCTGCTTAATAGGCTGAACAACAAAGAAAGGAAAGGGGCGATCTAACTGGAATGAGTCATATGTCCATCTTCCAAATTCTTCAGTGGAGTAAAAAAGAAGTCAGTTTTCTTTTTTCTTTTTTTTTTTTTCCCTCCGTGGGCATGATTAACTATAACGATAATAATATTGCTAATCATATTTCCTTCAAATGTGATGGACAACTGGCCATACTGTAACTTGAAATGAAAATTTATAAGGTTGCAAAAATTAAAAAAAAATTCTAAAGACAAATAAATTGCTGACAAAACCCATTTAGTATAAAATATGTTTTTAAATATATTTTTAAAAAATCAATAACATAGTCACTACAAGTTCAGGGAAGGATATTTTGTTTATTTGGCACTTTTGGAAAAAGCTAAATACATGAGTGGGACTTCTGCCAATCCTAATCTCCAAAGTCCATCCTCTTCAGGCAGAGCAGAAGAAATATTATGTAATGGGCTGTGGCTTTTCTAATGGCAAAAAGCTTATGAAGTCTGACAGAGATTCAGTGAGTTCAGCTGCACATCATTTGGGTAAAAATCCCAGGATACACTTGTCTTCACAGCTCTTGGGTTAGAGAGATTTGTGAGCTACACAAGATTAGCTTTGATATTATTCTTCCTGATTGAAATACAGTGGCTCCCAGAGAGCCTTGTGTGCTAGGTGCTGCACACATAGCAAAACAAAGAAAACACAGGAAAACAGAGAGGTGGAGTGTCCTGCCAGCTGCACATGGCTTGGTAGTAGCCAAGTGAGGGAAGCAACCTCCTTCTCTTCTCACAATGATGCTCCATGCACCAGCATAAAAGTTACACGTGTATTTTTGTTCTGTTTATTTGCAATAACAACTGATCCTCCAGCTGTCCTTGTTCCTTTAAAATAGAATTTCAGGAATAAAATGTTCCAGCTGTTTCAGACCTTCAGTCCATGTCTGTTCACACTGAAGGCATTCTGTAATTTCTGCTCTTGCTTTTATATCTCCTTTCAGCCATCCTATCTCTTCAGCCTTGATACTTTTCCCAGCCTCTGAGAAAACCTAGATAATTACCTCCCAGCCTTTGGGGTTATCAGCTCTTGTTTGAGAATGGTGCTTCAAACAGAGCTCCCAGGCTTTGCTTCAGTGAGATGGAACCAATCTTCCCAGCACACTTGCTTTATTTTAAGCATGTGAGAAGCCCAGCTGCATTAAGTGAAAGTAAGTATGTCTTTAGTTTTGAGCATCCAAATAGTCTTGCTGATTTCAGCTGGGACTAACCAAAGGCCTAAACTTCTGATGAACTGGGCCTTTAGAATACACAGGTAAGCTTTAGAAAAATAAGCTCTTGTCACTGGTTTGAGTGGGCATATCTTGAGATGTGCTGAGATCCCAGCAGCTCCTGCCAGCTGCAGGGAGATGCTGGCAGGTGATGCAGCTTGTGAGTGCTAAACTGCAGCCCAGTGACCATGGAGGTGCTACTGCTTGGCTGTAATTCATAGAGAAAGCCAGTCAGTCTTTCATTTTTTTTTCTTTTTCCCTTTCCAGGTCTTTTCTGCTCCACAAATTCTTTGTAACAGGTCTCCTCCCGATAGGTATGTTTGCAAGCACAAAGCAGCATTTGCAGAGTATCATGGGCAGCTGCTCCTCTGTATTCAGTGCTAATGTGGTCTCTCTGAGGCTGTACACTTTGTATAGTCTTTAATTAAATGACCGCATTCCTTTTTTCCCTGCAGAGCTCATGCTTTGCATAGCACATGGATCTAGCAGTGGTACCTGCTGCTCTGCTTTGCTGCTTTCGGGGAGTTGTAAGAAGATAGATGAGGTGGGCTCCTTGCTTTGGGTCTCTCCCACAAGACAAGACTCCACACACTCTCTCTGCCTGGGCTGTCAGACCTGCAGTGCACAAAGTACCTCATCAAGTAGGAGCCCCAAAGCCTTCTTGGCTGCATTTTTTTTTTCTCATCTCCCTAAACACAGGAGGAAAACTTCCAGGCTGCTTTTCATGATGCCTTTCCTGGAGTTTCTTGCTCAGTCCCTTGCTCCTGCATCCTGATTTCTGCCTTGTGCCCTTTCCTCAGCTCTGCGGGTGCTCACGGTGCAACACAGGTTTTCCTTGCCTTGTGTCCTGCTGTGCCCTTAGATGGATCCATCTCCTGCCTTTCCTAATATTTAACTTGGGCTTGGCCAAATTTTTTCTCCTAACAGAACTGTGTGCAAGACTGCCTTACTAGGCCTCTGTCATTCCCTCTTCCCTAATGTGATCAGAAAAATGAGCCTTCTCCAACTAGCCCTGGCCTTGAGGGAAGGCTGTGTGTTTTCTTGCTGGAAACCGGGTATGCATACCCTGATCTCTCATAGAAACTGGAAGAAATTCAAACCACTCGGACCGTGCAGACTCCGCAGAGAACTTTATTGCTAAGATCTATGTCTCTGCTGAGCACATGCAAAGCTCCCAGGGCTAGCGCTCTGGGAAAAATAGGGTGGGTTTTACACTAAAGCTCAGGCATCACCTTGCCAAATATTAAGTATTTCCTCAGGGCACCGGCTCAGAAAAAAAAAAAAAAAACACCTAGAGTGATGTAGCACTGCTAAATGTATTGCTTTCCTTAGCTGCATTTTCAGAAAGGTTTTAGCCAAATTCCAGCCCTCCCCAATTTCAGCTTTATGTGGATGCTCAGCACAAGTAATTGTCAATGGCAACATTTTAAGTAACTGAAGCTTGTATTGAAAAATGACACAGTAGAGTCAGAAAAGCCTGTTGTCTTGCATCTGTTATTTGGTTCAATGTCTCTAACATCTGGAACATTAAACTGCCATTCTGATTTTTTTGTTAAATTTTTGTAAAATTAGATTTCTTGTTTTTTTAAAGATCTCTGAGGGAACATTCACAGTCTTGGCAGCTTTAGCTATCTGAGCTCTAATAATGCCCGTATTTTGAGAGACAAAATGTACATTGATCATGCCACGGATTCCTGTTTCACCAGATGCATTGTTTCAGGCCTGTATAATTTCATACTGGATTTCATCTCTTCTGAAAAGAAAAGAGAGACATGCAAGAGAAGTTCAGGAACATTTTTCCCATGAACATGTTTGTCTACAGTATAATTAAAAGGGCCTGCTAGGGAGAAAATACAATATTTTGCTTTTAAAAAATTAATATGTGTTACTGCTAGGACAAAATTGATTTTTGCACGCCCACTTTATTGAAAGTTTCTAAGGATTTTATTTTTCTTCTCATTACAGTAACAGAGCAACATAATTCTAGCTTAATTGCTCTCTCTTTCTTGGGAAGAGATTTGGAATAGGAACCTTAAAAAATCTCCTAATGATCCTGAACTGCATTTTCCATCTAAACTAAAGGCCATGGACATCAAAGATGAATGAAGAAGACAGTGGGGACATGAGAAATCAGCCAACATTGCATTTCCTCTTTGCATTCAGAAAAGTCTGAAATTCAGAGTGCTATTGCAGAAAACAGGAAGCAAAAGTAAAGAAAAAATATAGTGTCTTCTGTGATCCAGAAGACTCTTTGTCTTGTAACTCTTTTCATATAGAAAATAACCAGTCTGTCACCAAGGCACTATTTAATGAAATCCTTATTTTGTGCTCCACATTGACTTTTATATGAAAGTGTTGAATGATAAGCTTATTCTGTGTTAGTTTAGGACTTTTCTTGAGGGAAAGAACATGCCTGGAACATTTCTAAAAATTAACAAAATACAAACCAGCAACATCCAGTGGCAAGGCTGGGACAGCAGCATTGCTCTCAAACCTATAGCTACGGTGGTCACATCACGTCCTCCAAACTCTCGACATTAGGAAGGTGAGCAGAGGAAGGCAGACAGTAGGCGCACGGAAATACAAATATTACATGTTAGAAACAGACTCTCCCCCTCTCCTTTCCTTTCCTCTCACGTTCGTTGGCATTTATCTACCATGACAAGCCCCATTTCTCCTTTTAAAAGAATGCATAAATGAGCTATGAATATTTGATCCTTTTTTAAACAAATATTTTGCTTGACAAGTCACACCAGATAAGGCTACCCAAGATGGTAGACAGCTGCTCTGGAGGAGGGAGCGTAGGTAGAGGGGGCCTGGTGTTGGAGGCCTCACCTTCTCCTGACACGCCACGTGCAAGCTGCTACCTACGGCAGGGCATCAGCCAGGCACAGATATTCGCTCTCGCAAATCTTCAGCTGTTACATGGACAACTTAAAACCCGTGGAGGATTCTGCACATTTGTGCAGGAGGACAAATTCTGTCGTCTCTACACTCAACTTCAACAAATGTGTGAGCAGTCCAGGTAATCGCAGTGGCAAAGTTCACAGCTTTCCAGCTGAACATCTATGTATGTGCATCCAGGACAAGGCTCAAGCTCTGGGTGATTCTTTCTCTTATGGTTTTGGTGAGATTTGTCTCTGTGTTTCTGGGAAAAAGCTTCCTCTGTAGTCTGTTCGTATTAGCTGCTTCATAGAGAAAATATTAATTTCCCCCCACACACTATAGGGAAATTTAATTAAAGAAATAAAAGGGTTTTTTGATACCTACTTGTAGGTACGTACACAGGCTTGATTTGTAGGGATATTGGATTCTACATAAATTCTTCCCATGTATTCCATTGTACTGATACTTTGAACTGGCGACAAATAAGAATATTTTCAATAAATAAATAGATAAGCAATTTTTTAAAAAATAGCCACTTCTATCTGCTTCACGGATAAGTTGGAACCTATGAGAGCAATATTTGAAGTCAAACAATTCCAAATGCTTGTATATGAACCGAGTTTTTTTTTATCTTATAATCTTGTTATAATTATATTTTAATGGAGTAATGTAGATGGTTTGGGGGATTTTGTTTGTTTGTTTGTTTGTCCTTAAATTTCAAATTAAAATGATGTATTTTGGAGAAATTTCCCAGTGAGCTCATTGAGAAAATATATCTCTTTTCGCACATTATTTTCCTTTTCTACAATTTTTGCTATATAAAAGTATTTTTTAAATCACCAAATTCCTTGAGTTTCTGCATCTGTCTAAAGATAGATGGTCATTTTTTTTTTTCTTGGTGAAAAAAATTTAAAGATACTTTAAGTGAAATTACATTTTCAAAAACTGTAGAGAACTCTCTCCTTCCTTCTCTAACAAATTCCACTTTGATACTAATTTTCAAAACTGAACAAAGAAAGGTGCTCTTGACACATGAGATTTGACAGACAGATATTTGTCTGCTGGGCCTGATCCAAAATTTCTTATAAAAGAGTACTCTAACGAAGATCATTAGAAAGACTGTCACATCCAGGAGTCCCGTATGAGGTCACATCCAGGAATCCTGTATGAGGTGTACCTCTTCAAAATTGAGGGCAGTTTTTTTGTTTGTTTTGTTATAAGTTTATATTACAGAGAATTAATGCACAATTCATTAGAGTCAACCAAGAGTGACTTCAAAAGACTATTTCATCCAGTAGGCCAAAAAGTGTTCTTCATTAAAATCTTTTTATTCAGGTGACTCTCTCCTCTCTAGCATGTGTTTTATTTTTTACTAAAGCCTAAATCATGTAGCATTTTGGACCTGAGAGACAAATCTGAAAGTTACTGATAAACACAGAAATAGGAAACATTTTGATCAGTATTTTAAAAATCATTTGGGACAGTTCTTGATTTGCAACTGCATCACCAGAAAAGATTCATATCAACTCAACTTTCAAATATTTTGAGGCAATAAGAGCTCTATTTTTACACATTTCAGCCTCTAACACACATGAACAGATGCCGCTGAGACCTGTGGGTGCAAAACAGTGCCCCTCTGCATATGTGACGACTTCTCTAGTAGGACACAAGGATTTCTGCATCGCTGGAAGTGAGATGTGGATCATGGGGGTCAAGGGCCTATGGTCTGTAGTGCAGACAATTCATCATGTCACTCTCATAGGTATTTTATGCAGTGGACTTTAGAAACATAACATGAGCAATTAGATCCTAGAAAAAGCATATTGAAAGGGCAAAGTCCTCTGAAATATCTGGGAACTAATCATACTTCAAGTATAAATTCAAGAATGTCAAGACTAGTGTTCAGTTGCTCTGCAGTGCGAAAAAAATCATAAAGCCAATGAATGGGACTAATTTCTCAGAAATATGCTTTCCTTCTCCGTGTTGTTTGGGGTGGAGTGGGGCACTCATGGCAAGATGGTGGGGTCGGTGGAAGAATGTGCTTTTTTGAATATATAGTATACATTCTTCTGTACTAAGCTTTCACAGATGAAAGTGCTCATGGTAATGTGCCCTGTGACATTCTGTTTGAAAATATTACTTTCTTCAAAGAAGAGAAAGGGAGAAGCTGTAGCTTTAAATTGTATGAGCATGGGAAAATCAGACATGGTAATAAAAGTGGATGTTTGAGAGTGTCAGATAAAATTTATTAGATAGGGGTCTCCAGCTCAGTGCATTCCTATGCAAAATTCTTGGTAAGCTGCCAGAAAGTGAACTCTGAGCATTAGCACAGTAGAAAATATTTATACTGGTGTAAGACTCCTGGCTGTGATATGTTTCTGCACTTTTAGAATAGTTTGCCACAAATTCAGAAATGTCAATAGAGGTCAAACTGTAGGGAAATATACAATTTAATGAATCTATTATATGCGTCCCAGACAATAAGCAATACTACTGTAGAAAAAAAAAACAATTATTAACACATGAAAATAATTTGTGAGCTGCAGCAACATATACAGTAGCAATCAGGGTTAGGTTTCTAAAAATGTTCAGTCAATCTAATTGCTTTCCCAGTAAAGTAAACACAATCGATTTTTTGTCTTGTGTTCTTTTTTTTTAAGCCATATCTCCACTACAAATGATTACACAAAGGTGTTCTTCAGTGCACCTCAGTACTGGCTCCAGTTGCTACTGCTGGGTTGTATTTCATTAAAACTGAGCCCATGAGAGGGACTGTTAAAATATTTTCACATATATTCAATTATTTTTACTTTACTTAGAAAGACATAGATTTTATGATAGTGATAAGTTCAATTTGCAGTTACAATGACTATCTTGAGATCTACTTTTGACTAAGATGAATTCTGGCCAAAATTCTATTATTCAGCATCTTTTCAAGAAATATCAAAATCGTCCTGTTTTAAGGAGACACTGTTTTCTCCTCACATAAATTTGGCTCAGAGATCTACCTCGAACAATGTTTCCCCGTGGAAGCTCTTCTTTCCTTCCTATGATTTGCTTTTGCATTTAGCACTTGTGGATTTTTCCCCTTACGGTCTAAAGAAAAAAGACATCCTATACCCCATCTTCCTGACCGAAGTTGCTTTGCTGGCAGGGATCTTACATCTCTGAACTCAATGTCAGCTCATGGGATCAGAATCGAGTCTAGGAACAGCAGCATAAACAGTCAATGCAGAGAAATTCTAAGGCAAAGCAGAAGATGGACCCTAAATTTACTGTATCTTAGATCATTTTTCTCTCAAAATGAAATTAATATTAAAAATCAACCACATGGTAAATATCCAAGGCTTTAACTACTGTTTCCTATTAAACTACTGTTTCCTAATACATTTTTAAAATTATGATCTTCCTAGTGAAATGGAAAAATATTCACATAACTACAGTGTCTTTTTTAAGGATAAAAATAAATATAAATGCAATATAAGGATATGGTTATCCTACCATTCTTAAAAGAAACTTTTACCCTGCTAGAATTGTCCTAGTTTCCTGTGAATCTGTGGTTCAGCAGGAATACTGAAATGCTCAAAACTTGTGCCTTTATTTTAAATTAAGCAGGATACACGCATGAAAAATAAAAATTAAAAAAAATCCAGCATAAAACCCAGTTTCCATTGTATACTTATATTAGTCAGGTTAACATCTGTTTGGTGTCTTTAGAGTAATCACAATTTCTCATTTAGAAACTCACTCAGACCTTGGGATGACTCAAGGTCTCACTCAGACCTTGGGCTTTAAGAAAAGAGTACAGCAAACACTCAATTAAAACTATCATACTCATTTCACAGCAGAATAGAAATATGTAGACCTAACACAAACTAAAGGACACATTCCACATTTGCTACTCAAATTTTAGAAGAAAGATGTAAGTTTTTACTGAAGATGAAAGGACAGTCCAGAAATAGAACCTAGAGGTATGTATAAATAGAGAAACCTGTCTGAACGATAAATCAGCTACTCTACTCATGCACTTTACTGAGTCAATATTAATACTTCAGATGAAAAATGGAGCTATAATACATCATGCTCTTGAAAAATAATCTCTGATGAGAATGGAACCCACATCTAAACTGCCAGACTTTGTTTGACTGTGTGCAATGGTATAACCATTTGCAAAGATATTTTCTTATTGCATTCTATCAACTCCATTTTTGTAAACCAATTTCATTTGTTTCTTTAATCTGATTTAGTAACAGTCTAACAACAGGGACAGAGACATATGTATATGAAGGATCATCTCTTAATAGGCTACTTTTATGTGCTGGCTGGTTGTATGCTGTCACTGGTATGTAGCAAATGGTGAACAAATTGTGTTAAGTTAAAAATTTGTCACTGAAGTTTAAACTAACACATCCTAGATCATATTATTATTGGGGAAAGTAGCATTCACTTGGACAGTTAACACCAATTATCTGCTCTGTGGTAATTCATTAAGCATATCCAAGCCAGGACTTAGAGAAAAGAAGAAGCAATCCAAAACCACTGTCCTGCCCTAAGGACTACAATACTTTTCTCTATTCTCTTTTCTTAACCTCCCCTAATTTGAATAGCTATAGGTAACCTGCTTTTTACCCCTCTTTACAGAGGATGGTATTCGCATCACACAGCCACTCTGGAGAATAGGAATAATGTGTTTGAGATAAGGATGTGTGTGTCTTGTAATTTCAAAAGCTTAGTTGCCTTTTGATAGAATGGTAGAATCTATGAAGTAGTAAAATTCACTCTTCTTTAGAGGAATTTTCCTCCCAAACTGTAGGCAAAACTGTTGTGCAAATGATTTTACAGCATTCCATAAACTCACAAGATTAGATTTTATTAGTAAAAGACACAGTCATTAAGCAAAGAACATTCCTATTTCTCCTTGTAATAAACAAGATTTCTATCCATTGCTTTAAAATGTACACATTTTACCTTTGTGGTAAAATGTCTAAATAGGGCCAGCAGTCTGTTTCAGCAAGGTTTTGGGGTCCAACATCATTTTTCTTCTAGTAGGTCTTCCAAAACACAGTGATGTATGGCTACCTTACTCAAAATGCAACCACCCAAGCCTTGGTGTCACAGATCGGATCAACCTGAGTTAGAGTAAATAGCTACTATATAGTCAGGAGTGTATTTCTGCATTTTGAATTGGTTAGAGAATTTACTGGCACATCTCCATAAACATGACTTTCTGTACTAGGAAATAGTTAATCTTTTATTACATTGGATAGCCTTATGGGATTGCTTTAGTGATTCATTATAGAAATCAAAGTAAATTCTACAGTATTGTGCAGTTTGGCTCATCCAATTGGAAAAACCCTAATGATCAAAAAAGCATGTGTTCTTACTCAGATATATTTTATGACAAGGCTGTAAAATGTACCTACCACAGCTTTTCATTGTTTCACAGATAATAAGCACAGTCATTTTCAGGATTCTATTGTTCTGCGTTTGAGGTAGTGAATGTCCCCTTAGTCATTGACATGACTGACAAATATTTATCTTTACAGAATAGGCATGATTAATTTCTGTGTTTTATCAATGAAGTTTACTCATCAAGTATATAGAAATTACTGCATTGTGTTTGAGATGTGACTCAAAATAATATGTCAGCTTTTCAACCATAAACAACTATGTCTGAGAGTTTAGAACTTGGCAGAAATTACTTTTTGGGCTTAACGTTAATATGTATGTTAGTGGTCCAGAAATACTTTATTTTCTGAGATCTGCCAAACTTAATTGCACAAGGTAGTGCTTCAACTTCTACAAGGAGTTCCATTCACCTCAATGGGGATAACCAGGGCTAGACAAATTAAGTATTTGATTTTAATTATTTGCAGGCATTTGTCTCAAAAAACAAATATGAAAGAAAAAAAGGTATATTTTTCTTTTAACAATCCTATTTAAGGGAAACATACTATAGCAATAACAAAGGATGAAATTTTAGTTCTACTGAAATCCAAAGGATTTTGCACTGAATCCCATTTGTTCAGGTTTTTAATCAAAATATGTAGTTACCTTTTGATAGTTACTTCATATGAATTTATTAGAATAGCTTTGAGCAGGACTCACATAATGAAAAAAAAATCATTCCTACTATGCTTGAGAGAACAGAGATTTTATAGAACCCACTGGGATTACAGGCATGGTATTTCTCACAGGAATGAGTATTTGCAGGAAGGGAGTTTGCCTGCTTTTAGGTATCTAAGGTTTGTCAAGCTTGCCTTAAATTCCCAGGTCTTTGCATGCCAGTAATTCAGTTACAAAAATCCTAAGTTTTCATAGCCAAAGATTATCATGTGGTCAAAAAAAATACCCATCTTTTATTATGGCATCAGAAAAATCCACACTTCTCTGGACTCCATCTGCTTCTTGTTTTTTAGAACTTCCTATCATTCTTCTTATCTTTGGACATTTCCAAACCATATTTTCCAGTCCATCCCCAAAATAGGCACTGAACTCACGTTAAATTTTTTGCTGCCACTTGGCCTTCAGGTCAAGCAGAAAGTCTTAACACATGCTCTGTATGTTGCTACAGCTCCTCAGTTGTCAAATAACTGCTATAATGCTCTAGTCTCATAAGAGGAAATTATTCTCTGTATTAAATATTTGTAAAGAGAGAAGCCTTTCTAAAATATTCACTGCAGTTACAACATTAACCGATAAATCTCTGAAAATATTTGGAGTGCCACATTTGGGGGTGCAGCTGAAGAAACACTCAGGTTACCTTGAGTGTTTCTGAACTACAGAAAGGAGAAGAACAGACGGGTTACTGCAAAATAGAGATTATAGAAAACAGAGATGTGGCTTGTTAGCAGGAAATCTTCTCTGCCTATAATCATGGAAGGTTGTGCTTGGACTAAACTGAGGGGGAATATAAAATATGCATGGAGACATAGTGCCAGGGTAACAGCTTTATCTGGAAAGAAGGGGGTTTTGCAATAACTATTAAGAACAAAGGTCAGTGAAAATATTGCTCTGCTAGAAACAGCCCTGATAGGAGAACACCTGTTATCAGAGGTCAAACATAAACTCTCCCCTCTCCCTGCAACAAACCCCAGACCTGGCTCTCAAAGTTGTTTGAGAGAGATCTGCTCACATCTCTGGGACTGGTCACATCCTGGTCCATGGGACCCTGGTGGGATGGACCACTTGCTGCCCTCAGCATACATGGCCTGTTTCCATATGCAAGGCTCTGTAAATTCATTCCCTCCAGTCACGTGCCTAAATGATGCACAGGTTTTTTTTAAGAAATCTTGCTATTGAAAAGCAATGGAGGATGTTCTATATGTTTAAGCACTGTGGAAAAAATTATACAGTTTCATAGACTTAGCCAAGGCTAAAGTACCCAGCTCTTGTCCTTCACTTTCTCTTTCTCCTTCATCTGGAGTGGGACTGACTCATCTCAGTGCTCTTGTTTTTATGTCTTCCATACACCTGTCTCAGCTTTTATGATTCAAACCTTGTTATGTAAAATACTAGCACAAGTGGTAACTTATATTAGTTACAGTGCCACAATAGTAATAATCTTTTCTAGCCCAGGCGTTGATCCTCTGGCTTGATCCATATAAAAGATAAAAACTTTTATGCTAAGCTAGTTGCAGGATGGAAAACTTATAAGCCTAGTATATCTTTGCTGAGAGGTTGCCTTAATAGCTCTGTATAAAATTAGTGCTTTGTGTTTTTAACCTTTTTCCTTTGTTTTTACATAGATGGGGAATACTTGGTAAATGCACAATGAAAAACATACACACTGGTATGTGATGACGGCTTTCCACGCTACGAGACTACACAATCTGGGTCTTTCCATAATGGAAACAACATAGAAGTCTGCAGCACCCGTGTCTCCTGTGGAATGATGAATTAACTCCACAACCTCAAGGTGGTTTGGAACACATTTTCTTTTCCACTATAATGTTTCATGAAGTGTGAGTTGTTGGACTTTTTTTTTTTTACTTTTTTTTTTCCTGCAGATGTTCCTGGCAGTGCTGTGCCACATTCTCTTATTGATATGGTAAAGGTGATGGAAAAGGAATATGGAATTGAAATGAGTCACTGTTCTCCCTGACACTGCTGAAAAAAAAAGTTACACAAAAAGAATTGTAAGATTCACTTTGAACAATTACAGAGCTTTAACACACTTCTTGGGATTTTGGTCTAGTAAATCTCAAAACTTTTAAAACCTGAACCTGTGACTTGATACCTATGAAAAGCAAGTCCCGTAGTGCAATCTAGATCGTTATTATTCTGTCTGGCAGTGCCAATTTTTTGTTGTCTGTATTATATATACTAAGCATACAATAGTTTTGCAAGCAAACAAAAGCAGTGCTATAAGAACGCTTCAAAGTATTTCAAATACTACTTCATTCCTCTCTTAAGAATGTGATACCTTAACCAGATACCCAACTTTTATAGTCTAAAATACTACTGTAGGAACTCATGCAATTTTCTCTGTCATGAGAAAGTGCTCTGTCTGAGCACTTCTGGAGCTCAAATGCTGTGACAGGGTGGGTTGTCTACATAGATTTCTCATTCATAGTCGTCTATACTATCTTATCCCATTTTTCTTATGGAATGCAATATTAGAAATCTGTGATTTGCTCAGTAAACACTCTCCCTTCCCATGCTGCACTAGACTGTGGGCAGTCAGGTCATCACCTACTTCCAAACGCTGCTGTTCAGACCAGTATGTGAGTCTGGCTCTGGCAAGGGAAAAAGAAGATCCCAAGACGGCAAAGTAAGAGAAACAAGGTGATTGCCAGTAGCTACCCCTGAAATTCTGAAAGGCAACGGTCTGGCAATGTTTCTCATGTAAGTTTAGAGTGTGATTTAACTCTGCTTTGAAATTCCTACATTTTGATATCTACATGTAAGAGCCATGTCTGAGACCACATTGGCAAAGAAGATCCAACCAGTGCAGTCAGGGGAGTATAGAGGTTTGATCAGCTGCTGCTGTCAGGTGTCAGTTCCTTTGTCCTCATCATCTATTGCCAACGCAGGTGCATTCAGGCATCCTGTCGGTCTGTCCCTCCAGGAGTCTTTCATAGCTCCTTGTCCATAGGTGCCAGATCTGCAGAGGCATCAAACAGCATAACATGTCTGCAGCAACCATCTAGGGGCAAGGAAGCACACCTGGGAACAATGCAAACAGCCTTAGGAACCTGTGTTTAGGTGTATGTTGTTGATAGCCACATCTGAGCTACATGTTGAGGCTATCACAAGAGAAAGTGGAGAGAAACAAGCATTTCTCAAGTGTAATTCCCCTAACATATTTTAGTTCCTATTTTGAAATAAATTGTGCCATAAAAGAGTCTGGGAGGGATTCAGCTACCTAAATTCATATGCCCAGAGCCATTTTAAATGCTCAGAGGTATCCAAGACCTCTATTCGAGACTGGCAGATATGACACATGGCCTATTAGAAATGGGTCCCCGTTGGTCCAACAGCTAGAGGCCAGAGAGCTTGTCCTAGAGCATCTCAGTCACCACTAGACACTCTTCCTTACACACTGAGTCCTCTAGTTACCTCCTTTGACCAGCTCCACCATCCAGACAATTTTTTGCCCACTACAGGTGGGCAAAGTGGCTCTTGCTCCAGGTATTTTTTTCCAATGCACAGAGAATGAATGGGTTCTACTTCTCTGTTCCTGGGGGCCAGTTTATGCATAGAGAGTGCTCCCTTCCAGGTAGCATGCACAGATGAGACAGAAACTAAGAGCTCAGTTTTGCAAAGAGCTTGCCTCCGCCCCCACCCAAATACCTGCAGAGCTCTACCTGCTCCGCTCACACAGCTTCAGCTCATTTCCTCTCAAATTCTTGACCCATGCTTGAGGGCTACAGGTGAATGGGCTGCAGGAACCTTACACCATCCTTCATGGAGTTCCCTTCCAGCAAACAATCCCCAGCTGGCAGTTTTTCACCAGTTTTCCAGACAGCAAAGCAAAAAGCAGAAGGAATAAAAGTAGAAACACAGACTTGCTGCAACAGTTTCTCTGTTGCAAATCATTTCAAGGGATTTGATTGCATGTTAAGGGATGGGCAGAAAACTAGGCTTAAATTGGAAGATGATTTTGTCCTCAGCTATGATGTAGCTATCCTCAGGAATAATGGGTGTGAAATTAATTTAGATGCATAATACAATTTCAAAAACTAAATTGAGAACTCTAGGTGTTTGGGAGAATTAAAACAATAAGCAACCAAAAAAATTAATGAGAATAAGACTTGAAGTGCATTAAAAATAACAGAAAAGCAAAAGACATTTGTTAAAATGAACACTGGAAATTTAATAATTTAAAGTACAAGTAAAGAAAATATTGAGATAAAAGACAGAAAAAAATAGGTGAAGAACATGTACTGATTTGGTGGGGAACTGTCTAAAAGTATGGTAATATATTAAGAAAAACAAAGAATAAGTTTTAGTCCCTATGAATAATGCTGGTTATGTCCTTACTGTGATTCAAGTAACAAAGTGTTCATTCTGCTTGTTGTCTTGCACATATGTGTTTCATAATTTTATGCTAATTTTGTATTTCTGAAGGTGGATTTTTGATTAAAAGATTGTTCATTAGAAAAAGGAAGAACACTGGAAAGGCCCCCATCCCATGCACTGCTGTTGCAATTGCAAGAACAGAGTTTATGAAGAAGCATATGAGGGTCAGGACTTTGCTGCCCTCTAAAAACAGGCATCTGATAATAATGTTCTCTAGCTACTGCAGAACTGGCTTTAGTTTTAGGGAGTGATCCAGGCATGAAAGAACTCAGACATTGGCAAATCAAACTGGCAGACCAGTATTATCTCTGTGCCTCCTTATTCTCCTCTGAAGGGTGATATGTCTGTTATCTATTGTTTTTTGCTTTGGATGAAACACAGCCTGCCTGGCTTAATTCTCTCCTTGGGTGCTTAGGCAGTGCCTCACTGAAATGTAGATACCTAACACTAAGTGGGAGAAGAAGGAAGGGAATGATCCCATCAGCCTACCACAACTGATCAAATTCCCTGTAAATGGAGAAACACTTCTTCAGCCTTTGAAAGCCTGCACTGGTTTTATCCAATCTGATTTTGGTACTTTCCTCACACAGGAGTGAGAGAAAATCAAGCCCTTCAGAAAGCAATCCCATACATGGTGCTTCTCTCTTTCTCTGAAAGCCTCAGGGAATTCTCTCATATACCCCAACAATCTCAGTGAATGAATCCCATCAGACTTGGGATATGATGGTGACCACCCTACCACCCACCACCGACATGACAGCCTGCTAGTTACAGCAATGCCCCAGGTCTGAACCCGCTTTTGCCACATCTATCTGGGGTTCCCTAGCGTGCCTCTCCAGTCTCGTGGTTTGAAACTGGGCCTACCTGCAAGCAGGAAGCGTGGTGAGGATATCGGTGTGAGGTATCGGTATGAGGCAGAACCGCAGCTCTGATTTTTACTCTCAAATTTGTTTTAATTTTCATCAGTAATGATTTCAAGTAACACCAGGTTACTGGTCCTGCCCCTGGCTCTGCTTTTTCTTGAGTTCATGCCCACCCATTAGAAATGTTTTTTACTTTTTCCATCTGGTTTCCACGGTTTCCATCTTGACCATGGCCAGCTGAAAGTTGAGTGCATTCAGGACCCTTCCTCAGATACAAGATCTGTGATCTGTTGGTGGTTTGGACACTTTCCAGAAGCGCATCTCCCACCTTTCTTGAGAAGACCAGGTCCCAGGCACTGAGGAGGGGCTCCACAGGCAGACTCAAGGCACAGGGAGCAGAGCCAGGCTACGGTGATGAAGCCACCTGCAGCCCTGACCCAGCCCTGCTGCCCAGCCTGGGGAGTCAGGGATGTCATTTGATGTCATCTGGCAATTAGAATGGGAGAAATACTGGATTACAGATGGGATTTTTTTAGAAAAAACAAGTGAAAGACTACCTCAATAGTGAAGTTTTTTTAATGACATTATAAATCACAATAAATCAAGGTAAGATTTGGGGACATCCCATAAACAACGCACTTCTGACTCAGTCTTTCCTAGCTTTTCTGAAAGCTTCAGATTGAGCCAGACAGTCTAAATCCTATTAAACTTGGTAAATTCATGTAAAAAGGAATGTTCCTTGGACTACAATAAGGTTTCCTACCAATTTTCCTTTGATTATATTACAGATGACAGTTTATAATAGAACTGCAGACTATGGTAACGCGGAAAAAAAGCATAAAATTTAACATTTATATATTTCCAACTCCTTGTCAGACATCAGAGGGATTTAAAAAAATTTAGCAAGGAATTTACAGCTTGACACAATTGCATATGCAGTAATAATAATAGCATAAATATCAAAGGTAATCTCCTCCCTTCTGCCATTCCTCTACCCTCAAAAAGAAGCAACACTAGAGAAGCATTAAAAAGTAAATTAGAATTTGAATGTGAAGCTGATAATAAATACAGAAACAATCAGGGAAACATTTTTCTCTCACTATGCAAGAGAGTTCAGTGAGTAAATTCTCTATATATCAGTGGAATAACTATTCCTGAAAAATCTCTGTATAAAGTATGTGCCACCTCCTTTTATTTATTTATTTATTTATTTTCCTGTGGCTAATTCCAAACTCCAAGGAGCTTTTAGAAGAATTTGGGTGCTCTCAATGATCAGCAATATATTTAAAGTCCAAATTTCATCTGGAGGATTTTCTGTGAAGGACTCATTGCAAACTGGGGACCTAATCACTCAAGTATTTCTGCGTTTATGCAGATGTCTTATATGATTAGCTTCCCTCGGAAGAGTCACATGAGTAAAGTTATTCTCTTGCAACACAGTTTGAAGCACTGGGCCCAGTAGCTGAATCACCGTATTTTCCATGGCACTCTGAGTGGCAAAGATGGTATCATTGAATGGAGATTCTGAATACTCTTTTATGCTGATTCCATCCCAGCTCTGCTTCACACATTCAACAGACAGCCCTTTTGTAGCTTTATTTTTTGCTAAAGGGTGTAGCTGCATTTCACTATATCTTCCTATTTTCTACAGTTCAAAACTCAATCTAAGCCAAGAAAATTCACTTGGAAATAAGACATTTTCAAAAAAAAATTATGACCATGAATACTACCCTCTAGTAGGTAGTATTCATGTAGTTTAGAGGAAAAAAATAAATACTTGGCATGTGCTAGGATAATAGATATTTGTGTAGAAGACTAAGAAAATATTTATTCTTTTTTTAATAAGATATTATAAAAATAAAAAGCAATAGGGGCAAAAAATCAAGAGCAAATTCTCAAGGTTAGGGCTACATTTATGAGTAAACATTTTTCTCAGGTTTATTTGGAGTTAGAATATCTTCTCAGGCTTTCTGAGAGTAATGTAATTACTACAGAAATACTGTTTAAGCATAGTTTTAAAAAATCTTCTGAAGAATCCTCTCTGTATTCTAACTAAAATGCAAAGGGAATGGGATCGCAATTTTACAGCTATATTTTTTCATATTTTCTGTAGGTTGCACTAAACTGTAAATATTAAACATAAGTTTGGAAAAAGTCTGTTCCATCCAAGAATATTCTGCTCATTAAAGTCTTGTAGACACTTTCTGCCTCTGGAGAATTTTTGGGCATAAGTAAGAAGTTGGGATATGAAAAAAAATTAGGAGAAAATCAGTCTCATCCAACTTGCAATCCAGACAACGAGGAGCCTGATGATGATGTAGTGAACGCTGCAGACAGGGAACTCAGTTTGAACTCTGTTTGCTTCATACAAAAAAATGCTCGCAGGTATGAGACAAGCTTTAAACTCCAAGATAGGAGTTATCTGAAAACCAATGGAAATATTAAGCAATACGGTTATGTGAATGCAGCTGAAGTCCTATCTCCTATTGGAGAAGAAAAAATCTGCTTCTTGTACCTGGAGACTATGGCTGAGATACCCCAACCCCCTCATCTCTCAGAAAAAAAAAAAAAAAAAAACGGGAAAAGTTTAATCAGTCACTGAACACGAAGCCATTTGACAATAGAGCGAAGTCCTACAGATGGCATGACCACCCCAAATTCCTCATCACTCAAACAAAAATCAAGGGAAAAGTTTAATTGGTCACTGAACCCCAACCTACTTGACAATAGAACTAAGTCCTACAGACAGCATGACGTGGTGAGTGTGGAGAAACCTCAGGGATGCTGAATTTTAGAGATTAGGAATCAAGTCTCTGTGTAAGAAGGGGTGCAGTGAAAGGAAATAAAAGTGTAACAGGGCTAGGGAAAAAGTACGGCAAATCTTTGAAGTACTTTCTCCAGATTTGGCAAGAAGATAGATGCCATGTTTGCAGATTTAATAAAGCCAAAGACTTGGGGTGAATTTAGTAGTCCTTACGGGTAACTGCAGACCTGTTATTAGCAGTGATCCTGTGCTGAGCCCTTCCATGAAATACATAAACCACATAAAACATAAATTCATCAAGCAGGACATTATCAGGGGGACAAGAAGAAAAGCCCCTCTCTTCTCCACAGACTTCAGGATGCCAGAGCTTTTAATGGACAGCCTGGTAACAGGAGCCCTGAAGGATGCTGTCTCCTTGGCATAGGATGAAGACACTGGTGGGAACATGTAAGATTGAAGTTTGGGAAGACCCTTGAAGGAACATGAAAAGTATCCTCTCAGACTGATACTGTATGAGTGAACTCAGCAGAGGTTTAAGAATAAATGCACGTAGAAAGCCCATGCATCTCTCAAAGGAAAAGTGAGCAAGGATGGTAGGGTTCAAGCAAGGCTAGTTGTCTTTTTTTTTCCTTGTGAAACTGAATGCTTAGGATCAAAATAGATCATATCCAGACTATTAGTTGGTCAAAAGTGGTTGCTGTCTAGCCACTGCCAATGCAAACGTCTTTAGAACAGCATGTTCAATGCTCTAAGGGTTACACAACCCAAGCAAGCAAAGACAAATTCTTCTTTTTCTAAATGTCCTTAGCTTTTTGCCAAAGAAGTGGAAAGAAGAGGCAGGGAGAATGATGAGTTAATTTCTTTCAGTTATGAGAATAACACAGTTAATAAGCTGCACCATCTCATTTTGTTTTGAAAAGTATGAGTGATACTGTGAGCAAGACTTTCCAGGTATCCATTTATGCATGCTTATTTCATATAGATCCTGGCTGTGTACACAATTTATAAAAAAAATCCGAATTGTATTTCAAAAACTTAGATAGTGTTTGAATTTTTGTATCCACTGATGGTGGATCAGGAATCTTTCCTGCTTACTTTTGGGAGGTTTAATATTTGTGTTTACAAACATATGGACGTAACAAATTAAACATTCTATTCAAAACTAACCACACAAAAAACTTGGTATTTCTTTAGTGTGGCAAAGAAATGTCTACCAGACTCAGAAATGAGCTCAGTTTTTGAAACTGTAGCTCTGAAAGTCTTATATAATTATTTTGTCTTGATTTGTTTCCAGAAAGACTGCCAGATCACTATATTGTGCAATTACAATCTCCAGTCCTTCAGTTCTTCCAATTGGTAGAAACCAACCTTTCAATTGCTTTTTAGAAGTATTAGTTAAAAGAACAATTACTATGTTGCTGAAATTGTCTTGATAACAGTTTTTCTCCAACTTAATTTTCAAAAAGGTGAACAATCTAACTTTATTGATATTGCTATTCCAATGCTTCACCATAACCAGTAAATTGTAGTGCATACAGCTTAATCACACTAGCTGGATACCAATATAACATCTATGAACTATCTTACAGGAGTTTATTAAGTAAAATAACTAGAATAAAATAGAATACAAATCATAAGACATTTAAAATCGCAAACTGTTTAATAATTATATTAATATATTAATAAGTGATAAGTAAATACAGAAATAATAAGTGGTTCGAGAATTTAGAATTTAGATAACAGCATTTACTAGAAGATATTCCTTGTTTTATGTTTTATGAAGTAGACTTTGTTATAAGGGAGCAAAGAAAAAATCTGTGATCTCTATGCTGACCTCATATTTACTCATGTATGTCACAGCTACTTCAATTGGTTTTGCTTAGGATTTGTCATTATAATCCATAAAGAGTTAATCTAATGTTTAAATAAAGTTACTAAAATAATCAATCTCTGTCATTTTCTTTAACCTTCAAACACTTTTAAATTTAATTTTCTATGGAAAAAATGGCTGCAAGATAAAGAAATAGAGAAAATGTAAGTAGATGTCAAAAAGATCCAAAAGGATACTGAACTAGGCTCTTGTTCAATTATTCTGCCATTATGAACTGAGTGTGAACTGATGGTAATTGAAGCGAGAAAGGCACTAAAACACTTTCCATCTGCAACGAATCAGAGGAATGAAGATAAAATGACAAGGACATTTAATGACAGGATTGTTCCCTTGCCCGCCTTTCTGCTTAAAAAGGTCTGGCCAAATTCCAGTTAAAAATGATCCCAGCACAATGAGTATACCATTTATGTGTGATGTGCAACTGGGTTTCACAGAGATATTTGGAGAATGCAGTTAAGTATCTCTTTGAAATCTGGACCATTCCCAGATTTTCCGATGCTCATGACATTTTGGGTTGAACTTCTCCTTCTTCTCCTTCTCCTATTTCTCCTTCTTCATCTGCTGCTATTACTGCTACTAATTCTAATTCTTCTCCTTTTTTTTCTATTTTTTCCATCAAAAAAAATCTTCTATGTCACTCATGAGGAACACTGCTGGTATTGAATACAAACTGGTATTGGAATTTATGTGGAAAACAAGCGTACACAAGACCATACCGAGTTCCCATGCCATCCCCCTTTTAACACAACACTCGCTACTGAGCCATTCCTCAGTCCCACCCTCCTACAACACACCACAGATCCTCGCTGGCATCAGGCTCATTTTTCTGTTACAGATAAAGACCTCAAGATAGACAGAATCCATTTTAAAGATAATCTCTTTCAATGGTGCATTACTGTTACCACTGAATATGCACAGTTTGTTCATAATCCATCGATATGTGTTTGTCCTACAAAATGTCTTTCTCATGATTGAAAATTCAGGGCATGATCAATTCATCACGAAATTGGCAAAGTTTCACATAAACACTGGACTTGATTTTCCATGTTTTCCAGACATTGGCACTTTCTTGTAATTTCTTTCTGGTGTGGACAAAAAAAATTAGGCAAGGCATCCTACATTACTGAAATGAAGAACTAAGAACTAGAATGGTATAAATGATATTTCATTACCAAAGAAGACAGATGGAAGTTTATTCTCGAAGAGATTTTGGAGTGAACTTAATAAAACTTTTAAATTTCACTAATAGAGTAATGCTATGATGATAAAGATGAAATACTGATTCTGCATCTGTTATTTAATAATCGAAAATTAGAAAACATTTGTAATCCATTGCTAACAGGGCAAACAGCAAACAAAATTACTTCAGATCATTGAAGGATGGGGTGAAACTGGACCGCACAAAAAAATCAAAAAGATGAGGTGTTTGATTTGAAGTTCCCACATTGCAGTTACATCTCTGAATAAAAAGATTTTGTTTCACTATCAAAACTGAAAACACGCATGGGTTTGTTGCCCAGCTGTATGGGTTTGCTGCCCAGCTTTTCAAAGGACAGTCTAAATTCTTTCTTTCCCCAGATTTTATGAGAACATCTGTTTTGTTCAAACTTTCTCCCTCAAAAACTGTTAGCTCATAACAGTTAAAACAACAATTTTTGATCTCCTTTTGTCTAGGTTACTTCTAAATCAACATAGTCAATGGTTACTATATGAATTAATTTTTTACATTTTTACTGTTAGTTGGAAGATCCAGGTCATGTCTCTCTCAATCATTCTTGCATTTTTCTTAAAGTAAGAAGCAAATCAAAAACAAGAAAATTCACTTGTTTGATAAAACTTTCCACTAAATATATTGAAAATTTACTGTACATACAAGAGGCTTAATGTGGATTGTATTTCAACTAGTTTGTATTTTTCTATTATTTTTAATGGATGGAAGATTCAAACCATAAATAACAATATTTGCAAGGGTTTAATGCAAAGCCCATTGAAGAAAAATGGAAGACATAGTAGGTTAAAGTGAGAATTACTTTGATTTTCAAACTATTACATTTTTGCCAGTACTTTTAGAAAGAAAAATATATTTCCATTTTAAAAATTCATCTGTCATGTATACGTAATATGAAAGGTGAGACATATAGATTTTTTTTCCCGGTAAACATAACACCAACCTTTGGGGAAGATCAAAACAATTTTCAAATTTTTGTCAAATTTAATAATTCCAAAAGGAATAAAAATAAGAAAGGTTTGGAATAAGTCAAAATCTTTTGTTTCACTGTTTTTAAACAAAGTGTTTTCCTCAGAACAGTAATATAAAATTAAATTATTTTGCTGAGATGCAAAACTATAGCTGTGAACAACCAAGAAATTTATTAGAATGAGAGAAGTAATGAAGGCAAGGGGAACAAGCGGGACGAGAAATGCAAGGGTGAATGACAGGGAAGAAGAACAGTTGGAAGAAATTGCCAGATCATGTCTGGATATGGCCAGGCTCAGGAGTAGGACACAAGTCTAAGTTTGTGTAAGATTGTGTAACCAGATCACCTGCTGCTTTTTTTCCATATTCCATTAGTCACAGTATTTAGCCAGATCTCAGTTCATGTGAAGCCTCTTCTCTCTCAGGGGTAGGGAGTGGACGCAGACTAAAGGAAGGGGTGTATTTCTCTCTGCTCCCCGGCATGAGCAGAGGATCCCTTGTGCCGCATGACTCAGTCTAGCCCCACAGTGCTGCAGGTCTTACCATGCTGCTGAGGGCTCCTGCAGCGCACACAGGACCTCCACACCAACACAAGGCTTGGCTTACTGCTTCCAGGAGCCACCAGCTTGGCTTGAGCAGTAGCATGGGGACATGCTCATGGAGCAAGAAATTTTAGGGCAAGAAATCTCCAACGTATCTCCTGACCTTGTATCTCCAGTATTTCAGATGGAAACTGAACCCTCTGAAATAGTGCATTATATGTGCTGCCTTTTGTCCTGACCACAGGACTCCCAAAGATGCTTTTGCCTTCTCCTGAGATATCAGACCACCCCATCTTTCGTTGTTGTGGCAAGTGTGCAAAGATAAAAGTAAATATAAGGCAATAAGGTCAACCATAGTAATTTTCTGAAATGAAAGCTGCCTTAATAGTTCTGTGAGCTCCTCAAGGGAAAAAGAAAGATATTACCGCAGTGAAAAGCTATGTATGAAATAAGCACATTTTTCCATATTCACATTCCATATTTCTGCACCTGAAATTAGCCGGTGCACTGATAAATGAATTTATATGGTTGATTTCACAAGGGCAGTTTGTATATTGCTACCATCTGTGCACCAAAACCTTTTAAAAGTACAATATGAAAAAAATGGCATTGTAAACATTCTAAAAATGTTAGTGGGTATTCCAGTCTCTTAAACCTTTTTTTTACCATATTAGGTTTTCATCAGAATTTGGAGTAGAGTGAGCAGAGTGAATTTCTAAACCTTAGAAGATCAGGCAAAAGAAAAAAATGATATCAAGTAAATCCCTATAAAAGCAATATCACATCCAGAAGAAACATGTTATTTTGGGTCTTCCAAATGCTTTGAAAAGAATAAAATGTGGTTTGGAAAGAAAAGAGGTATGCTTCGAAATTCCAGCTGAAGAACCAAGGAAGACCTGTTTGTTTTCTTTTTGTCTTTTCACGCTGCGTTTCTGGATTTTTTTCTTTTTTTTTTTTTCTTTTTAGTATCTGTAAAGCATTTTCAGATTATTTTGTATGACAGGTTGAATATGCATCGTTAGTTTTGTTGCTAGGACAAATGAGATAATTGTAAATGTTTTGGCTACAGAGAAGAAACCACTATCAATTTTATGTGGGATATGCAAGAAAGCCATGGACAAGCAGAGCCAAGGCACATGGTGACTGTTGGATATGAAATAGCCGCTGTTGGTGGCAATTGGTAGAAGAAACAGAATTGAAATGTTATGGAAGAAAGCAGTTGTTTACAAATTTCGTTCGTGTCAGCAGCAGATTTTTTACAACAAGATATCTGCGTGTCTCTGGCTCTTTTCTAATCATGACAGGGAAGAGGTAAATCACTAAATCACTCTTTGTTGTCACACTGTTTTTATACTTTTAAGTCACTAATGACTGAAATACCATCAAGAGCACAGACTTAGGGGGTGTTCTATAGCACTGAAAGTAAGGTGGGTGTTGGTGGGAGACACCCTACATCTGCACTGTGATAAGACCAAAGAAATCCCCGAGGCTGAACTTGGCCCAAAGAATTCCCTTGAACACCTGCATCTAGAAAGGAATTTTCCATCCTTTCAGCTCCCACTTTTCTGCCAGAGAAGTACAACAAATGTAGGAATATGATTCAATGCAATCATTTCTTAAAGTTATGCTCATCTTTCTGTCTCTCTGATCCTTCCCAGTGTTCCAAAAGGGAAAGAATAAAAGATACAGAGTAAACACACAATAATCTTTTCCCTGAAATCCCTTTCCTGCATCTTGAAATAGATGTTTGGAGGCCTTCCTGGCATGACAGTTGCATTTCTACAATTATAGTTAATACCATCAATAAGTTTATAGGTTTATAATGAAGGGACTTCTGGAGATCATCTCATCCAACTTCCCTTCTCAAATAGGGTCAGCTAAAGAAGGTTGCCCAAGACCATGTCCAGTCAAGTTTCAAATATTTCCCAGTATGGAGACTCCACAGCCTCTCTGGGCAACCTGTTCCAGTGTACAACCATCCTCAGGTTGAAGTGGTTTTTTTTGTTTGTTTGTTTATGTTCAGATGAAAATTCAGAATTCCTTTTGAAACCATGTATAGATTTGACCTGCACAACATCAGACACCACGGTCTAAAGCTTAATTCTGTACTGTGTGTAAAAATATTTTTATATTTATATCTCTTAAATATTTTGCTTAGTGCCCTTAAATATCGTAGATTGATAGAAAATGAATATTTTTCTTCATTTTGTTCATACTACTTATGATTTTATATTTATCTCTTACCCATCTTGCTCATTCATTTTCCAAGCTTTTACATCATTTCTCCTTGCCTGAAAGTAGTTTCAGAAGTGTTCAGGATTGCAGATCAATATAATGATATAATAGTGCTTTATGTTTTAGCAATTCCCTTCTTAATCATTTCTAGTACTCTGTTTTCCCACTTTTCCCACCATCACAGATCACCGAGTTAGTGTTTTTTTCAAGCAACAACCACAGTGACTTCAAGTATTTCTCCTGACTGGCAATCATTTCTAATCCATCACTGCATATTTATAATTAAAGATATTCTGTCCAACATGCCTTATTTAGTATGTATTGACTTTTAGTTCCATCTTCCATTTTACTTCCAAGTCTGTCAGTGTTAGGAAATTTTGATTTTTTTGGAACTTTTAAAAGGAGCTCTAGATTTGACTATACTAAATATTTTTATCAGAAAAGTCACTATTTATATTCTATTTTGAGTGTATTGAAGATATATTATGGATTTGCAATCTCTACATCTCAGATATCAACTGTTCATTCCTTGCCTTTATTTCCTACATTTTAGTCAGCTATTAATCAAGAAAACTTTTCCTGTCCCATTCCATAAATGCTCAGATCCTTTAAGATTTCCTGGCAGGGCACCATGCCAAAAGCGGCAGAGATATCTCAATTCAATGTATCAATAAGTAACCCATCTCATGCGTAATAATTCATTCGACAAATTTGAAACAGGTTTGTGATGCATGACTCCCCTTTACAAGTGCCGCTTTTACTGGATCAAAATATTTTTAATTGGCCTATATGTCTTCTTTAGTGTTATTTCTAACAATTTGACCAGTTCAGGATTCATAAATACCAGTCTGTGCTTCCCTAGATTTATCAGCTTGCTATCATATTTTTCAATTCCCAAAGAAACAATACAGAGATGAATTTAAGCAATAGAAACACAGAAAAACAGAATGACAAAATGGTTGAGGTTGGAAGGGACCTCTAGAGATCATCTAGTCACCTAGAGCACGGGGCACGGGGTGGCATCCAGGCGGGTTTGGAAGATCTTCAGAGAAGGAGACTCCACAGCCTCTCTGGGCAGCCTGTGCCAGGGCTTTGTCACTCTCATAGGAAAGAAGTTCCTCCTCACATGGAGGTGGAACTTCCTGTGTTTCAGCTTGTACTCACTACCCCTTATCCTGTCACTGGCCACGACCTAGATGAGTTTGGCCCCATCCTCTTTACATTCTCCCCTCAGGTGTTTGTACATATAGATCAGATCCCCTCTCAATCTTCTCCAGACTAAACAGGCCCAGCTCGCTTAGTCTTTCCTCATATGATAGATGGTCCAGTCCCTTAATCAGCTTCATCGCTCTCTGCTGGACCCTCTCTAAACGCTCCACGTCCCTCTTGTCCTGGGAAGTCCATAACTGCCCCCAATACTCCAGGTGCGACCTCACCAGAGCTGAGGAGAGGGGGAGGATCCTCTCCCTTGACCTGCTGGCAACACCACAACTTAGAAGTATGTATTCCAGCCGCCCCAGATCTCTAGTAGTATCCCCAACAGGGATGCTATTTGACGTCTTCCCTGCATCCAGATCACTGGGTTCTGATACAACAATTATCTTCTGTCCAAACCCAAAAAGTATTTACCATTCAGTAAATACTTGCCCAAGTAGTATGTACCTCTTGGATACGTACTTGGTTACATACGAGTTATTGTCTTGTTTACTTAATTATGTACATGGATAAAATATGTGTGCATTTGTTTGTCTGTCTAAAATATTGAAAAAACCTTATATGTATCCACATGCCACTTCGCCTCCTTAGTGTTATACCTGGCTATAGTCTCCCATTCATTGTGCATTTACTTGTGCAATGAGCCCTTGGAAGGGGACGCCTGAGCTCTGGGCTGGGAGGGTGGGTGAGGTAGGGGATGATGTCTGCCAGGGCTCCAATACCCTGGCAAGATATCTGTTATGTCACCACCAGCTCCCAGAACCCCTGCAGTGCCCTGATGGCCCCCTACAAGCACTCGGGTATCAGAGCCATAAACAGCTACAGCTGGGTCAAGAAAAACTGCACCTGCTGCTCTGGGCTGTTGCATTAAGTTGTATACTGAATTCCAGAAACCGCTCCTAGATTGCCTCTGTAACATCACAAATTTCACTATTTAAGTTCCTTTCCACATTTACATCACAGACAACAAACTAGCTATGTTCTTCTACACCTGCACTACGTTAAATTACCCTTTCTTGAGTGACAGAAACTGTAGCTGCAGTGAATTTCAATAGCTGTCATCGACTTACGGATGCGCTGATTCAAAAATTCACTGATTCAAGCAAAGTCTGCTTTATACTCCTTTTCACTACTTTCATAAATGTTGCCAGTTAGAAAAAGAGGCAAAATTGATGCATGCTTTTCCTAAAATTCATTTTTTCATCAGACTTTGCTTTACATTTGTGAAGAATCCTTGGATAATGCATTATTAGTATCTTATCTAAATGACAACTACAATTAGCAAACAGACCTCAAGATAGTTGCTGCAAAAAATCACACAGAGTGTGCACCTGCCACAGGGAAAAAAACCTGCTCAACTCATGTGGTTTAAATAAAATCAGAGTCAAAGTGGTTTATTGATTTCCAAGTGGTACATAATTAATGGGCAACGAGCGGGCCGCACCTTCAGGATCAATATCAGCAGTACTACAGGCAAGCAGCAATACTAGATGCTTGCAAAATGTTAACGAATACGTATGCATTTCTGAACAGGCTCTACAGCTAAGCCCAGGCAGTTGGAACCACCTGCACACGCACAGAGTTCTGTGCACAGGTATCCTGCTGTCGTGGGCCCTGGGGGTCACCAACCTGTGCATCCTCTCAGACAGTTCGCGCTCACAAACTGTCCTTGCACCCATACTTCCATCTGCACAGCTGTTGTTATCCAGGCTGTTTTTTCAAGGGGCCATGCAGCCACCCCTACTTGTTCTGTTATTGATCTGTTTCAGCAATTCACTGCTGTGCCGATTAAATTCAGCTGATAACTACACCCACAAACACACAGAAGTATGAATTAAAGAAAAAAAGTGGATTGGACATGACACACTTACATAAACTGGTTTATTCCTCACGAGCACTTCCAAAGGGAATTCTTTTCTAGAGCATTCTCATCAGAAAACTTGTAAAACTTGTAAAAATTCCTTATATTTCAGCTCTCTGCTTTAGTCATTGGCATACCCATGTACCCGTAACAGTTCAATTTAAAACACAAGGAGAGCAGCAGCTGGTGGCCATCCAAGTTCTGGAGGCTTGAAAGCTGTCTGCCATATATGTGGCTTTCATAAAAAAAAAAGTAGAAAGAATGTATTAAAAAGAAGAAACATGTGAAAAATACACCCTGTGAAGAGATGACATTTTCACTCTTTGCACATGCATACAGTGTGATATGAACTAGTCTCATTCCTACCTGTGCACCAGAGATTTACCAAAACAGGATGGAGAGCATGGTCTGAAGTATTCTCAGGGTGCAGGACCAGTGCAATGCTTGCTGCATTCAGAGGAAGCCAGGAGATCTAGGCAGGGAAATATGAAATGAGGAAGAATAAGCTGTCACCCTATTGACTTCGGTGGAAGCGGCAGAGCACAGTGCACCCTGTGCTGAGGAAATGAGGTTATCTGGAAGCTTCAGTCTGGCCCAGCCTGACCCAGCCCGCTCCTGAGGCTGCTGCTCAAGTACCTCCAGAGGTATGGCACGTCCACGGGTTTCAGACTTTTTTGGTAGACTATTTTTAGATAATTTCTTATTCGCTTTGGTTTCTTAAAGGTGCCTGATGTTGAGTATTTGTGTTATTTATTACAGAATCTGACATTAGGGGCCAATATTAGGGTGTCACTGGATGGAGAGCACAGGACTCTCTAAGAGCAGACAAGGGTCTGCTTTTTACTTTTACCTTGACTTGCCTGCTGGAGGCAGCTAATGTGAAAATGTAGATGTGGCTCTGGAATTTGCCAGGGATTGGCAAAAGTGGTAGAGAAAAGAATCCCAAATCTCCTTGCTCAGCATTCCTGAATAAAGAGGAATAAGCATTTAAAGATGCGAGTTTGATCTGGATTGTAGCTGCACTGGTGCCACACCATGAAAGCAGTGGAGTTACCCCATCGCAGTGTCGGGCAGAGTAAAAGTAAATAGAAATGAGGCCCTCAGATTCCCTTTGTATCCTTATTTTAACTTGGCTTCAATTTAGCAGCTATGCTTGCTTCCTCCATATTATAAATATTTTATTTTTTTTTTCAGGCTCTGAGTTCATCATTTAAGCAGCAAGGCATTTAGCAGCGCTATTCTTGTTCACTTTGAGGATGTACTTCAAACACAAAATTAAATCTCTCACTGTTACAGAATAGTGTTGCCCCACATGGCTCAGCAGGGCCCTTCGCTTTGCACAAGCAGAGTGTCCAGCTCCTTCTCCCCCAGCAGGAGTGGGGGTCCCCCCAGCTCTCCTCACGTCCCTCCTGGCCCTGGAGTGCTTGGGGCTGTGCAGGGCCCGCACGCAGGGCGCGCGCTGCGGTCACCGCCTGGCATTGTGCTGCCTCGGCCCCGGAGGACTCTCCTGTTGCTGATACTGCGGCATTCGGCTGCCAAGCCAGCCTGGAAGCGGAGCTGAAAATACAGTCCGCAGCACCTGGGATCCAAAAGGAGATAAAAAAGCCTATTTCTCTAGCGCATTTAGGCTTTACTGGCTTGTGTAATTATGCACTTTACCAGGAAGACTATTTACTGAGGTTTCCTTTTAGCACTGCTTGAACAGAGGACTGTCCATACACAAAAAAAAAAAAACCAAAAACAAAAAAAGAAAAAAAAAAAGGCAGTTATATGTGTGTGTGTATGTGTGTGTGTATGTGTCTATAAAATGAAATGCATGGAAAATCCCTTGGAGATGGTTGTCTTTATTGATTGCTTTTGCTCTTATTTTCTCTGCTTAAAAAAGCTGGAAAAAAGCTGGGCTACCAAATCATATCCATAGGAAATAAAAATCAAATACACAAAATACTTCGTAGCAAGTGTGAAATTGGTAATAAATAGCAAAATATGCCACATAACACATCCCTCCTTTTTAAAATATCTCCTCTCTCCCAGATATTTTGACCTATCTCAATCACTCCTGCCCTGCACAGTCAAAACCATGCTAATTTTAAAATAGGCTAGTAGCAACATGAGCTAGCTAGGTAAAAACTCCCTAATTCATTGATTAGGACATGGTGAAATCCAAGCCTTACAGCTTGGTCTCTACCAGATCTTGAACTGGCAGATTTGAGGCCATGGTTTTGAAAACCAGACATTCCCTCTGGGTTTGTCAGGTACCTAGTTAAGCAGCCAACTATGTAGTTGAATAAAGAGCGCAATCCAGCACATTCTGGATGCAGACTGAAATGAGAAAGATCACAAACTGCATTCCTGCTAAACCAACCTGCTCTCTCAAGCCTGCAGAGCACTGGAGGGATGCTGTAACCCTATAACATTACATTCTGTCTAGTACGTGCATATTTCATGTCCAGCAAAGTATTTGCTAGAAAGCCAGTGAAATGGCAATCTTAGATTATCTTTCACCATACCATCAAATAATTCACAGTGAACTGGAAGGCATTCAGGGAAAATGAAAATAAGACCATAAAGATAAATCACTTACAATCATGTAAGCATGTCAGAGACAATCTTACGTGAGGGAAAAAGATGAAGAAAAACTATCTTCAGAAGAAACGAATACAAAAAGACAATAAATGAAGAAGAATTATTAGTTCTTTTATAAAGTGGAACTGCAGAAAGGGAAAGAGAATACTTTTAACTTACTACATCTGAAAAATGGAAACCAGTCACAGGTTATGAAAGGTTTGGAAGATCTGCTTCAAGAGAGGGCTGTAGTTTCTTTTGGGTTCGCTATTTCTTTTCCCTACAGCATTTTATTTTCTACTCTTCCTTCTACTTTTATCTGGTATATTGATCCCAATCTTGCAAACTCAAGTCACTTGGAGAGGAGCTGAATTCAAAGGAGTACTCACGGGCATACATATGGGCTGGTAAGAGCTCAAAGAGTGGAGGGAAAAGCCAGGGTAGACTCTACGTCTCTGAAGTAAGTCTCTTCTGATCTATCTGTAGAGGCTATCATAAAATGGGATGGTTCACGAATGATTTTGAAGAGTCTGAGGAAAAGATTTCAAATGCAAAAATGTGTCATTTGCCTCAGAGTGAGCCGTATGCTCAGGGGAATCTAGTAGCAGTCTGTAAATGTGCAAAGTGAGCAGACCCCAAAGACAGAATACAATTACTTAGAAGGTAATGAGATGAGATTAAAAAGGGAATATTTCGACAGAATAGCAGGAAAAGCTTGAGCTCCTTTGAAATGCTGAATAGTCTTGTGAGGGCAACATGGAAGTACAGTTGACTGAGATATTCAAAACTAAGTACATTTGCTGCAGGGAATGCTTCTCCCTTTGCAGGGAGAGAGACTGAATGATGCTACCGGGTTTCTGCCCTTATCTTTTTCTTTCATGACCCAGAGCACAGGAGAAGATAGATGCCCAGAAGTAAAGAACACCACAGTGAGTAGTGCAAGGCAGGTGCAGGGCAGATGCTGAGTTGTCTGCAAGCATGTATCACCTTTGTGAAAGCTTATAGGCATCACTAGTAGCAACATGTGAAATGGAGGCACTACTTCTATGCCAGGCATCTTACCAGCACTGCCATTCTTTCCCCAAGAGGAAACAAAAATAGAAGAAAATACTCCTCTAGCACTGTGGTACCATTATTTACCCCTAAATTTAGTTTCAGTTAGGTTACAGCAGCAGAAAATGAGGTTGGAAGATCCAGTTCTTTCAAGTCTTTATTAATCTTTAGATTAGATCTGTCTCAATCCAGATGATTGGTCCCAGCAGGTACTGACCTTTCTGTTGGTCTGCCACAGAGCTGAACAAGGCTTAAATGACAGTCCTGTCACAAACCAAGACTGTGGATGCAGAAAGTTAGTATGGATTCCCTGGGAGACTGGACAAATAGCCAGATAGCCAGAGACTGGTGAATAGTTAGGGGCTGTATTATGAATGTTTGCTTTCTTCTCCCTCTTCCCTGGGTAGCAACTGATGGTCTGTGTTGGAGATTGTGCTCTAGATGGACACTTATTTTGAACAAGTGTATCCATTAATATGCTTTTATGTTCTTAACTTTTCCAGAAGCTAGAAGAAAGTCAGCCTGGTCCTGTCCTCTTTTTCTTGTCTTTTCTTTTTTCTTTTTAATGTCATAATGTCCAGGGAATTTACATAAATAGAGCAACTCCATGTCCCTAAATTATTTGTATATTCAAGACTATCTAAAAGGCACTAAGGATTTAACAAGCAAAAGATACTTTTTACCTCAATTTTGCTTTTTTTTCCCCCCTGTTATTTTAAAACAAATTACTTGGCATATTCTACTAGCATTCTCCTTTTGGGTGAGGAATATTGCATACCTAATTATGCTAAGGGGAAAATTTCTCTCTCTGACTTTCTGCGAGAGGCAGCAAATCCTCCAAATCTCCCTATACAGTGAAAAAAAAGAGAAGAAGACTCCTCCAAAGGGCATCTCAGAACAAGAGTGAGATACTCTAATCCTTTATTTAGCATTTGGCACTTTATTTGCTGAAACAGTTTGCATAAACATAAACAATAGCAATGACAGCTGGTGGATATTTTAACATCTTTTATGAAGCTAATGACTAAGAAACTATTTGATACAAGTTGTATCATTAGCTAATATCTTTTCCATCACACGTGTCATCAGTTTTTAACATTTTAACTGTTTGCATGGAATACAGACAACCTAGCAAAATTTATTTGCCTTTTACCTCGAAAAGATTGTTACAGTGGCCAGCTTTGATAGAACAGCTAATTCTTCCATCTTCATCAGATAAATTGACTGAAATGATCAGTAAAGTAGAGCTTTTGTCATTTCCGCAAAGAAAATTCATCCAACTTTCCAAATAATCTGGATACAAAAAAAGTGGATAAAGGAGATCCTGTTGAAATAATTTTAGAGCAGGTTATTTACAAAAGACATTTAAATGAAATCGGATACACATCTCATAACATTTAGCATTTCTAGACCCTCTTTTATTCTGTGTTTAGGAGAACAAAAATTTTAATTAAATCAATGAGTCAGAGAAAATTGATTAAAAATAAATTAGTAAATAAATAAAAAGTATCCTGGGAAGGAAATCAAGCTAGTGCAGCACCAGGGAGCTGGAAACCTGAGGATCTCAGTAACCATTTAAGCAGCACATAGGTTGACTAGTCAACATGTTTACTTTCTGCCAAGTCAGCAAATGAGCCCATTGCATCAGAAAAATTTCAGTCACCTCTGCTGCTAAGAACTGGGTCAGATGAAGAGGAATCCATGTTATCATGTACCCAAAGCTGTCTGGAAAACAGAAAAGAGCAAGAGAAATGATCAATTTTGAAACATTAAACACAGAGTCCCTCAAGGACTTCTGTCATTATATATATTTGTGAATCAGGAAAATAGTAACTCAGAAAATCTGCAGATGAGACTGTATTAATTGGTTGATTAAGACCAGAGAGAACTATAAGAAACCCAATAAAGGAAGCCCTAATGAGTTAGGTGAATGGACAGTGTAGAAGGAAATAAATTTCAGTCTTGAGGGGAAAACGTAAATTGCCATTACCCTTGACAGGGCTCTCAGCTAATTGTATCAATTCAGAAAAGGGATCATGGCACTGAAGAAAAACAAGTAATAATAGAAATCAGGTTTTTTTCAGGTGGGAAAAATTTTTAAATTTTGATTTTATTTATTTATTGAGTGGGGAATACTAGCAAGCCATTTGGAGGATGGTAAGTTCTGACCAAAGGTTGGTTTAAAAATATTAAAACATTATGACTTTCTCCAGTGGGAACATTCCCTCTTGTTTTATGAAAGAAAAGGAAAATTTAATCGTGGTTGTGCATTGTCCTGAGATACCTTGTCAAAGCTGTGATTTGGACTACTCTCTTCCTTTGTTCTCCTCCCTAGGCTGACTTTATAAGCTGAACCCATGAATCTTGGTGCTGGGCATGTGACTCCCACAACGAGCTCTTGGGCGTCACTACCAAGAGAAGTGCTGAAAATTGTGTAAGTCTCTCTTCAGGTTGCTATAGGACCTTCATTTTCCATCTCATTTAGGCAGGTTTTAGTTATATACTAAGGTGCAATTCTCTGAACCTGGTTGTTCCTTCCTAATGGACTTCAGAGCAGTAGGCGTCCTGCTCCAATTTTAATTGAAGAAGCAGACTCTTTAAGGACTTGGCTAGCAGTGGATAAGTCAGAGTGGAAACCTCCTATGTGTTTTGGATCATACACAACTCAGCTGGCCCCTCACTCTGTCCATCTTCCCCATATAAGCTCTTGGAAAATGTTTCTAATTAGTTCAGAAGAGAATTACTGAAAAATACAATCCAGTTAAATGGTGAAGTCCCATAGTTCATTGAAACAGAAATTGCATCAGGTACATTTTCATAAGGCAATACACTATGGCCATGACTGCCCCTGAGGAAATTCACTGGTTACATCAGCAGGGAGGAGTGGACACATTTTGTTCTTCCTGACATCGTCCTGCCCACCATCCTGCCCATCATCCTGAGCAGATTTATCAGCAAATGCATTCTAGTTCTGATTTTCAAGTGAATCTCTCAGTTGTCTCCATCTAAAATACTTTGTTAATAAATGGACCAGGAACTTACAAACTTGAGTTCTTTCAGAGTAAAATAAAATGAAAGGTGTGCTACAGGGAAATTGCCTGATGCAAATCCATCTGCTAATGGGCAGCCATCCCGTGGGACCAGATCATAACTAGTAAAAATACTCCCGTGAAACATATGTAGGATACATGCTGGATTTTCAGGTCCATTTTGCTCTACATATCTTTTCCTCCTGCACCACATTACTTACTAAATGTCAACCAATGCCTTCCTGCCTAGTCAACCTTCCCAAGCAGGGAAGATGTGCAGAGAGTTCCTGTGCCCTGAGAGTTCTTGTGCCCTATGAGTTCATCCTAATGTGCATCTAAAACAGAGCTAAAGTGCACCCAGGTGGCTGTGGAGCTCACTTGTCCCATGGGACAGATACGGCCACAGAAGTCACTGGAGCAAGAGTAAAATACTACTTTAGAACTAAAATACTACTCAGTGTTGTATAAAAGAGATGGACTTTAGACCTCAGTATTTTTTCTTACTTGTCACTACAAATCTGCTTGCAAGTTTAAGTAGTTTTATGCACACCATTTCTTTTCCTCAAGAAAAAGACTAAAGTGAACTTTGTATCATGGTCTTTTAAGCTGCAGAATAAGATCACTGCAGGGCAAGCACACAACTAATCTTAAGGCTTTACAGATTTTTCTCAATACCGTCTTTAACAATTCCAAGGCGTCAGAGAAACGTGAGAATGACTTTGAGAAAAAAAAAGTTTCACTGTAACGGCACCAAGCTGATTATATGGCTCATTGAGTGACTTGGCCCTATTAGGAAACATTGATTTCTCTCCTACCTCCCTGCACTCTTCAATCTTTGACATGCAATTGCAACACAATTTAGCAGGAGTAGTTCAGCTATTTCGATGAAGTACAGCAACTGTTTCATTTCATACATTTTATGACTCTAGATTAAGGAGAGCCATTTCAGAGCAGTATTTAACCTAGAGGCTCTGTGAAAAAAAAAAAGGCTGGGATTTCAGTAAATACAGAGCGTGTGTTGTGTCTGGGTCTGAGGCTGACATCCAGCCAGATCATACTTCTCAGCTGTTGCTAGCATGTTCTTCTAAGGTGAGTCTGATTCTGCAAAGCCTTTTCAGACTCAGTTATGCAGTTCATATTCAAGGAGCTTCTACCAAAAACCCCAAGACATTCCAGTGTGATCGAATATTTCTCAAGAGTAACAGGAACTACAGAACATTGTCATCTATAAGCAGCAAATCAGAATTCTTTTAATATTTGATATTCTCAGCTGATGGACTCACTCCATGCGATGGTCCACTCGCAGCTCCTCTGCCACCCTCACAAAATCAGAGGCAGTTTGCCCAGTGGCAGGTAGAGTTATACATGCGCTGGTCGTCCAGCCAAAAAGGTACAGGCACCTGGCTGGTCTCTGTATGCATGCTCCCTGTGCTGCACGCTGAGAAGTTGGAAAGGTCCAGTTGGAATTCTGCCCTGCTTTCCCACACAGAGAGCACTAATTCAATTCTGTCTTCCTAGCCAGGTGGTGACCTTCATGAAATTCTTTCAGGCATCTCATACAAGAGAGATTTCTACTTGTACTTAGTACTGCCAGATTTAATACCAAGAGTTTCAACAGAACAGAGCCGACAACATACATATATAAAAAAGAAAGAAGGAGAGTGAAGGGAATGAATGGTAGGACATTTAAGTTATACAGAGTAGAGATGAAATGCACAGAAGAAAGAGGCAAAGGGAACTGTGTGGTGGTTCTTGCAGGAAGCTCAGTGAAATAAGTGGATACGGAAAAAAGGGAAATAAGACTATATCGAGAAAACAGAGTAGAGTAAACAGAATAAAGAAAGACACACAAAAGGAGACAGAAAAAAGCTCAGGAATGGAAGAGGAGGTTTTGCAAGAAATCTCTAAATGCTCAGGACTGTACAGGGAAAAAGGAACTGGAAGAAGCCCATGGTGTAACTGTGCCTAGACAAGCAACAAAGAATGTATTTATGACAAAATTTATTCACACTGTAAAACCTAGTCCAAACAAGATGTCTGTGTGCTACCTGCACACTATCTGTGTGCCATCGGCACACTGCCTGCAGCAGAGACAGGTCTGGCAGAACGTCAGGAGATGCATCTCAGAGGAATTTGGCCCTTTCTGGAAATTCCTCCTGGGACTCAGGGTGAGAATGATTTGTGATTTTCTTGAAGGGAATATATTGATCTTTCCCCTCTGATTACAGAGAACATTTATAATTTAAAAACTTACCGCTTTGCAGTGATTTGACTTCTCTGAGAAACCAGCTGAAACAGATTCACTTAATATGGAGTGATCTGTGCCATATGTGACCACATAACGGCTCTGTCCGCTTCCCATTCAGTCTCACAAGGACCATCTTAGAGGAAACTTCACTCATCCACCACGGAGAGTACCTGCAGTGGGGTACCCAGGATACAGTTTGTACAAGGTTTGGGGATTCTTACACTTTGCCCCATAGCTGCAACTATGCAAGGCCAAGGAGCAAAACTGATCATCTCACAAGGACAACTCACAAATGTTAAGAGGCTCATTTTGATCTCACCATGATTTAGCCTGAAATTCAGTGAGAACATAGCTGAGCTGCCAACTGCACAAATTGCCTTAGACTTACCAACATGAACTGGATGCTGCTGAGACTTTTTGATGTAACTTAAGGCAAACCTAGTAAATAATTAGGCCTTACACTGCTAAGCTATGATTGTGTATGACAGGAAGTCATACTGGTGACTCAACTGAGATATATATTTTTCCTAGTGAACGAGTGCTAAATACATGGTCAAACTCTGAGCCACATGCCGTTGTGTCTTCTTTTTGGAGACATGCAATCCTCACCGTTTCTGCCAGTAAAATGCATTGTTCATTTTACTCGAAGTAGCAACTACCCAACATTAAATCCATCTAAGCATATAGGCTTAACCTAGCCTTAATTTCTAGTTAGTTTTTTTCATAGGATGTTCCTTTCATCTATTTGCCCTGACCCTTTGCATGTTGGGTGCTTCTGCACTTTGTTGTTATGTAGAACTGAATATAAGGCCAGGTACTTGGAGTCAAGCCTGTACTGCCATGAGCCTTTTTCCCTAAGGGATACTGGTCCACAGTTCTCTGGCAGCTTGGTTGCTAAGTCCACAGAAGGTCCAGCTTGGCGTCTGCTTAGTTTTCTTAGATCTCTTATTTCTGTGGTCTCTTCACTGTTCCCTAGAGCATCATTACATTGAAATGTCACTGGGCATCTTACAGCTATCCTTAACTCATTGCCACCTGTTTAACTCTGAGAAAGGAAGGTGTTAAGGCTGCTGCTACCTGTTTCTGACCTTTTGAGATTGTGCGCAATTGGCAATCTTCAAGCTGCTCTCCACCAGCACACATGCAGAGGGCTGTTTGGCAGCTGCAGTCGCAGTCCAAGACAACTCCTGCAACCTGTATCACTTAGGAGATGTAAAATCTTATAATCAACCTCTATAAGACTGTTAAAGAAAATTGTCCTTTAGAAGTCCTGTTTCATATTCTCTGAACAACTGAAGGACTATTGAACTTCTCTGAAGCTTTAATGACTTGGAGTCAATCAGTCAGCCTTAAACAGTGACATTCTCCTTAACATTGTCATTTTCCATTCATGGTCTGCAAGCCTCCTAGGCTCCATGGACTATTTCTGAGGCATCCATGAAAGGTAATTAAGAAATGTAATCTTTTACTTTACAAGCATCTGTACATCTACTGAATTTTTTTAGGAGACCACAAGTGGAAAAAGGGATGAAAACCAACTTGGTATCACATTCTTTATGACCTCAAAACAGTTATACTTTATCAGTGTTTCTTCACTGCAGAGTATTTGAACTCTCAATGTTCCCCATCATGCAGCAAAAAAGAAGTTGTATCTCAGTGACTCAATGCTTAGTCATTATAATCTAGATAAGAATATGTTAATAAAAGTATTTGACATTTTTCACATCTTTCTTACCACATCAGCTGATCTCTCCACAAACAATTTTATTTCTAAGAGAAATAGAAGGCTTAGTAGAACTTAGTAGAACAGCTTGTTTCATACCAAGTTAAATCCTTTTCTCTCGGTCATGATTAAAACAAAACTATTTGATTATTTTAAAAATGGACTGTACCAAATGAGATCTAAAAATTTCACACCATAGAACCTATCAAGATGAAACTTTGCTCTCTGAAGGTTTGGAATGTGCAGAAGGTCTTGAAAGAGAGAATAACAAGGTTTTGTCTCATTGCTTTGACCGTTCGCTCTATGCAGATCTTGGACTGCGTAGTTCATTCTGGATGTGTGTGTGTGTGTCTGTGCATGCATAGCCACACATGGAGAGCAAGCAGACAGAACAGTCCTACCACAACGCATTACAGTCTCTAACTTCCAGGGGTTAACATAGTAAAAGTGACAAGTCAAAAACCAAACAGTAGACCAAAGGTAAGAAAGACATAAAAAACACATGATTCTTTTCTTTTGTGTCATAGGTATCACCTGACCCCACTCATCACTTAGCCATATTAACAGGTTGATGAATTTGAGGTTCTGTGGTGGAAGCAAAGCTTGAAAGACCAGAGTGAAGACAGGGCAGTGATCAGGGACATTAGTTTTCAGGAGGCTGCGCCTCCCTCAGCTAGAGAACAGCATGGGCATGAAGTAGGGACAACATGTGTTTACTATTATATATAACGCTCCAATTTATTCAGACTGCAGTGGTGTTGAAAACAAACCTGATATTTTCCATATGCAGATGAAGACTTAGTCTCTTTTCCTCAGAATTTAAGGTCTAAAAGAAGATTTAATGTAAGGAAAGCAGCAAGGACTGACTAGCTGAACTGGATACTGCACTCAACACTTTTGAACATACATCCCTCAAGGTAGCGGAGTCCTGAATCCTAATCTTCTGGTGATTAGCACCTACAGAAATCACATCACTTTTTTTAGGCACCCACTAAAGAAAGCCTGTGTAATTTTTCCAGCAAATTTTAGCCAATACTTATATTTTCTAGGCAATTTCACCATTCCTAATGCTGAAAAAAACATGCCGAAGGGACCAACAAAAGCCAATGGGAATCTTGTCTTTTTAGCTTTGCAACAAATTCCAAATTAAATACTCTGAAAAATTTACAGTCAAAAGCTAGCTGGCATGCAGGACAATATAAGAATGATGAGCTGATAAGCTTCATGGGGTTCATTTTATAGGAAACTGCCATGTGAAAATGTATGCCTTAAATAGAAGCAAAAGTGGTTATGCCTGCCCTTTTGGTATTATCTAAGAGCAGGGTTAGTTCAATGGCCCTCAAAGATTTTGCAGGCCTACTGTATCTCCTGCACAAGATGCAAGGATCGCACAGTTCTCCTGGAGTGTGGGTTCTGTTACATCTGCATGAAGCATTGCACCTCTGCATCCATCTCTTGCTCCATGGCCCTGAGGGCCACACTCAGCTTTCCATCAGGTTTGGGCTTGCCAGGCAGCCACGGCTGAAACAAGGTCCTACAGAAGTCATGTGGGTGCATGTTAGTGCATGTACGGAGGAGAAGGAAGCTGCTGCTCCTGCTTCCCTCTGGTTTGTGCTCTGTGCTCTTTCCTTTCTGTGTGATGTACCACACTACTGAGACCCTGGCTGTGTCCCTTGTGAAAGTGGGAGAGTTTTCAGAAGTCAGTTACCTGCAGTTTCACCTTGCTTGTTTACTTATTTAGTTAAGAAACTCCAGACATGCCACATAATAACTGAAATAAATCATTCGATTTTTTCCCCCGCTCAGCTCATGCTCAGTTGTTGAAATGCTTATTCATAAACAAATAGACTTTTGTTTGTTTGTCTTTGCAATATGACAAACATTTTTGTAGGTCTTCAGATGCTCAATTCCCTGCCTTTTACCGACCTGCCTCTTTGGGGCCCGTTGGTTCCCCTGTGCAGTCTGTAAATTCCTTGTTGTTTTGCATGCGTCACATAGACCTGATTCTGTGATGAAAAGAACAAGAAGAAACAGATACTTTTCTTTTAATAGTTCAGAACCAAAGACATGGGAGAGGCAGCTCCATTTTTCCAGTATCAGGACACCAAGTCCCACTCCTCTGACTCAGAAACCCTTGAGCAGGGGAAGTTTGAAGAGCCTTTAGGATAGAAGCCCTCCCACACAGCTTGCACAGATACACATCTGATCTTGCCTTTCATCAGAAAAGATCTCCAAGGCAAAGGGAAACAGAAGCACCATTCCTTAGTTTAATGAGGTAACACATCACACACTGAAATGCAGGCTCATCCCACTAGAGGGTGGTCTGGTCCCCTTCATGGCACAGTGGAGGTCCGTATGCAAAGCCCTTCAGAAAATCTGGGTTCCTTTTAGTTAGACTGAGCCACATCAAAGTGTTCCTGTCCTGAGTTTTGCCAAGTGCCTTATGTCCCATCATCAACATTGAACCTACCCTCTAACTTAAAAAAATAAACACATTGGGCCTTTTACTACAGATCTGACACTCTACAAATATTAGAATGCTCCCAAGTATTCTATGAATGTTACAAATGTATATATATACATATATATATATGTATATATAAAACAGCAAAGTGAGGCTTACAGTTAGAGGAACACAATTAGTTTGATATCATTTTGAAAACTTTAAAATCTGTTTATGTTGTTGATATTTTCTATGCATCATTTTCACAGGAAACTGGATTATTATGAGTAAAACAAGGCAAATTCCTTCATAGGACACAGACTGTGGTTTGACTGTCTGTTACAGTGAAATGTAGAGGGCTGTCAAACAAGAGGCATCCTGGTGGCTCCATCTGGTTTGGGAGAACTGGTTGTTAAACTCACAGCCAGTTCTGAGACCAGCTCTGCAAAAATCTCCAGCACCATCTCCCTCTGCCAAGCCACCCCTTTGTCTCCTTGCTGAACTGCCCAGACTCAAATGCAGACATCGGCTTCTCTGGGCCTCCAAAACTGTCTTCTAGTGCTCTACCTGAAATCACCCGTATACACGCTTCTTTAAAGGACTGGTATCTGCTCTCCTTAGAAAAGAAGTACTTCATCTCGTTGCTGATGTTAGACTTCTGATTTTATAAGCACCAAAAAAAACTTAGTTTCAACTTTCTTTCTGGTTCCCATCACTTCTGATAATAAGAAACCTTTTAGAACCCTTTAGGTCGAGCAAGATACAGATAGCACCTTACATTATGGAATTGAAGCCGTAGCCAGTGTCAAATCAAGGGACATATGGTTCAATCTAAATTTCACAGAGCTTTGCGAGAGAGACAGCAAGAAATTCCAACAGTTTGATCTCTAATTGGATGTTTACCAACATAGAAATACTCTCTTTTATTCACAGGGAGAAAACCTGTTTGTGTACCTAGACAAAACTTTTTTCTCTTAGGAGCTTTTGTCCCAAACTGGATTGTGCTGCTTTGATCCAGTTTCTCCTTATTGCTTCATTTTCCTAAGTGCTTTTTTTTTTTTCTCTCTCTTTTTTTTTTTTTAGATTTCATAGTGAACAAATGACTGAATCATTCTCACAAATATGTAGTGGCAGGTATTTTCAGCCCCCAAAACTGGTCAAGTCTAACAGTTCCGAAGAAAAATGTTGCGAGTCTGTGAAAAAAATGTTGAATTTTCATGCATTCACTTTCTCATCCATTATAAAAGCCATTATTTGTCTATTTGAGTTTTGCCTGTTTCACACATTTCAGACTTCAAAAATATTAAAGATTAAAAAATTCATTATTAACCTCATGGCATTTGAGTCATGTCAACAAATATGACCCAGCTGCCAAAGATAATCAAGAGTATCTTCAGCTGTGATTTTGGATCAGAATCACAACAGGACAGGACGCTCTGTTCTGATGCAACGAAATGAATTATTACATCATTCATCTGCTCAGTATAAACACAACACAGTAAAAGACTAAACTTTGTCCTCTTCATAAATTCTTTACACTTCACTATTCTAAGAGTTATTTAAGATGTGGCACAGTGGTTAGCTCCTGTAATGGAGGACCATTATATTGATGGGAAGTTTGACACTCCTGGAAAGCTTTTGCCTCCCTATGCTCCTTTTTGGTGGGAGCAAGGTTTTGGACAAGCAGTATAATCTCTAATAAGCAAGTATTATATACTTAACCACTAGACTACATCAGCAGAGCTGTCCTCCATAATTTGTTCAAACATCTGGATACCACTGTTAAATAGGTTGGGGAGCAACATGTGGTCCTCATTTAAAACTCTGCAAACACTATCATGATGTAGAGTGTGAAATTTTAAGCAAGACTACTACTGTTTTGATTATACTCTGAGACAGAAAATAAAAGTGAACAGTGCTCTAAAAGATGTAAAGCTGCATGAGCACCAGTCTCCTTTAATAGACATCTCTATGGTCGATAAAGCAGTAACTTCTTTTTTATAGCAGAACTTAGCATGCAAGGTAACATTTTCTCTGTTTTCTATTTCTGATGTGGATATTTATAACTGAAAGGAAAAAAAAAATGAAGGAATGCAGGAGTAAAAAGAAAAAGAGCAAAAAATCACCAATATTTTCTAAATGCCATTAAAATGAGCAAGGCTTTCCTTTGAATGCCATGTTTCACAGTCCAGGGCTACATGTTGCCATTCTTCTTTAACCCCAATTAATTAGGTATTGACTTGTTTTTTCATTCAATTAAAGTATAATTAAATGGCAGTGGTCTGTCTCTGAAAAACAGATGAAAAGGTTCTGGTAAGAATCCCTAGGTTAATCCAGCTGCTTAAAATGTGTGTTGTATTTGACCATTTGCCAAGAGAGACTGTGAATACACGAGCCAGCTGGCATGGGGAGGGCTGGTGGGAACCTGTCAGCTGTTTAGGACAATGCCTGGAGCCTTTTTAACAAACTCAGATTCTAAAATACCTAAAAATGAGACACACTACCTTGGCAGGCCAGCAATTATGCCAGTAATGAAATCTTAAGAATTTTGTTCCTCTCAAAATATGAGTTCTGAATCATATTCAGTGAACCACTGAACCAAGCAGCTTATTTAGATTACTGTTAAATGTCTGGCAAAGAGAAGCAATACATCAAAGCGTTATTTTTGCAGTGATGGTGCCTGTTTGCTATTTTGACAAATATGGCTATTCAGAAACCAAAAAAAAAAAAGGAAAGAAAAAAAAAGTCCTAATGTGCTGAATTGCACTGTGTCACAAGGGGCAGGTTGGAGCTGCCGGGAGTCCGTCCTTGGACCCAGCTCTAGGGGTGGCACCCATGGCTCCATCTGGCTTTGGAGGGCTCTGCGGGTGCTGGCTTTGCTGGGCCATGCACGGGCGCACCCGGCGAGTGGCTGCTCTTCCACATAGGGTTGTCAGTTCTGGCTGCACATCTTATCAGGCTGGGTGAGATCTTTGCAGGCAAACCTTGCTTGCAATGCACCACTTCCCCTGAAGTTCTTTAGGCAGAAAAAAAATTTAGCTAGTGACCCTAGTATTAAAAAAAAAAAGAAAAAAGAAAAAAAAGAACTCTTTTTGTCCATCTATTTTGCTGCTCAGTGAATTGCCATGATCACAGGCAGTAGTGATTGCTGGACCACTTAGACAACAGCCAGTGGCTCCTTAAAAGCCAGGCTGGTGCATGCGTGGGGAGGACAAGGTGTCCATGCATCGGGTGTCCACACGAAACCTCCACGCGAACAGGAGCCTCGCAAGAGGCTGCTGCTCTGATCCATCCCACCTGGTGTTCACCGCCGGCGCGCGGCTCTCTTGCCGTGTGAGTTATCCGAGAAGCTGTCAAAAGGCAGGGAAGATAGGGGAAGTTTTCTGGAACCCGGCAGAGCCTGTCTTCTCCATGGTAAGACTTTATAACACTTTTATTTGCGATCCCAAACCTCAAATGCTTGATTTTCTTTTCACTGAGAGAGAGAAGATAACAACAAAAGCTCGATGACCCTGCCTCTATTTTCTGCAGAGGCTTCCTGTTGTTCAGTCCTAGGTTTTACCCTAGGTTCCAGGTTCTTGCCCACAAATGAGGAATGACCTTGCTGTTTTTGCAGAAAAAAAAGGGAAATATAAAATATAAATATCTCCATAAGCATTTGGAAGATGAGATAAAGCAGATCTCCTTAATCCATTTCTGCAAGTTTAAGGCAAGTATCTGAATCACTCAATTTTCATGACTTCTACTGGCCTTCCCTCTTCCCATGAAGCAGGAGAACTTGAAATGCAGATACAAGCTGGACACAGATACAGTGGACAGAGAGGACAATGTTGAGGCCACAAAATCCAATGAAGGAAAGCAGAGAAATTCCAGACATGGGATATCAGCATCTTTCAGGCTTGCAGGAGGATTTGCACACCTTAAAGCCTGGCCATGTGTTCAAACTATGCTAGCAACTGAAAAAAAATTCTCTTTTTATACAAATTTTGCTTGATTTACACTGACCAGGAGAGCTATAAAATGTTATTGTTTTGCATGTCAGAATATGTCCCTAATGGTGCTGACACTGGTTTGTTCCATAGGATCTGTAGGATTTTTTTTTCCATAGGACTTTTTTCACACATTGGATTCCATTTCTAACATACAATCTTCTTTCTCAGGGCAAAGGCTGGAAAGTATTCTGGAAATGAGGAATCAGCTTGATATTTCTTTTTCTCCTCATTATCTAACTCTATATTATCTGCTATATGCCTCAAAGTCCAGCAGTGATTGCCGATTTATTTCTTTCCAGTATTTCAATAATCCTTAGCAAAAGAAACTTGGGAGCATCAGGAACAAAACTGGTAGGATTTCTTTCTTCATTGGCACTATAAGCTGTTAGAGAAAACACTTTTTGTTTGCATACTTCCAAGCAGCCAGGCCAGACCGGAGAGGAGTGGACACCCAGTTGCCTTTTAAATTGTCCACAACTCAGTTTAGCTCCTGATTCTGGCATCTCTAAACACCTGAGGCGTCTCTTACTGTCACTTGTGTGTTGGACTCGTCCCCACTGCGGCTCATCACCCCACAGCTCCATGGAGTTGTGGCATGTTCAATCCCATGCATGCAGCAGGAAAGGAAGGTGGCAGTGTCCCACTGCATTCTGCACATCAGTTCAATGCATGAGCTTCCTTTCAAATCTCTCCATCATATGCTTTGGTTTAAAATCTGACAGGAGATACCTCACCCTCCAGGAGACTGCTCGAAATGTGAAGCTCTGAGAGACTCTGAGGTGAACTGATCCACTCTTCTGACTAAAATATAGAGATACTGAAATATTCAAGGGGTAAGCAGTGAGACTGAAAATACTCTTTTATTCTCCCATGTCTTCTGGAAGAATGTAGGAGGTTCAAGTCCTTGCACCAAATCGTTGCTTAAATCAGAAAGGTCAGCAGGACTCACCTTCTGCCTCTACAGTGGGAACCATGAAGCTCCAGGGACCCTAGGAGTTTCATTGCAGTTACTTTCTGGAGAGCTCTGGCTCATGAGAAGTGTAAAAGAGAAAGAGAGAGGGATCAAAAAAATGTGGGTTTTTGTTTTGTTTTGTTTTGTTTTCTTGTTCCAGTTTGAAGCAAAACGTTTTTTCTTTATTGAAATCTCCTACGCGTCAGAAACCGTTTTGTTTGTTTGTTTGTTTTTAACAGCACAGCTTTTCTACATAACAGGTTAATTTATCATTTCAGCTTATGTGACTATATGTGTTAACAAACAAATCAAAATATATTAACATTTCTTGATAAAGCACTGTACTGCTAGTTAGAGAGATTCCACAAATTAGCATTAATTTCTTACCCATTGATGGCTCATGAAGAACACCAAGTAAAAAAGTAATATTTTTATGACAGCAAAGTCAAGCCCAAGAGATAACAAGGCTAAAAAACAAGGATCCAAAATCATCCCTGCTCTAAAAGTGCAAAACTTGAGCTAGGACAGAGGCAAGAGTAAGTGAAATGTTTGATGAAGGGGTTGTAGGATGTAAAAAAGGTTAATGGCAACAGTAATAAGGGATAGTACAGATGAGATAAGAGAAAAGTCATAGCTGATTTATTCTCCTCGTGTGTCTGCAGTTACATTTGCCACCGTGTTCCCCGGATTGATCAGCCCGGCATCTCCGCAGAGTGCTTCGCGGCTGCGATCTGGTGGGCGGCTGCGGCGTTTCTGTAGAGCTTGACATCGAGGTGATTCCGTGTCTGTGTGAGGGTGCGTTTCTCATCAAAACTCCTTCCTGAGACCACTGATTCGTTTCAGACAGGCCACCACCATGGAAGTTATTTACGGTGTGGTTACAAAAGGACATTCCTTTTACCTCTAAGTCTCAGAAGTCTAGTGAAACCCACCAAACTTAAACAATAGCCAAGACTGACCTTAACTGAGAGAGCCAATGAAGGGAAATATTCAGAGTCACTGTAGTAATAAATGAACAGTTATTAGTTTAAAAAAAAAACACATTGTTCCTTTTACTCTGCCTAAGTTAATGGAATAATGAAAAGAACCCACAAGCTTTCAAAATTGCAACATTAGCTGGATTACCACTACCACAAGATCAAAGAAAGGGGATTTGTTAGTTATAAGCAGACAGTATCAGACATGGAAACTCACCACCAACCTAGCGGAACCGCACAGTCCCTCACCCCATTTTCACCTCCTTCACTCTTCCCCTCTGACACACTCAGCACACACACACACACACACACACACACATGCACACACTGTATTTACATTATCTTGCTCTTTTGTTCCTTGGTCCATTAGATCATTATCTTCCATTAGACAGAACAAACCTCGTGGCACTCCCTCTCCTTTCCAGGAATTAGTGATTTTTCTTCCTTATTTATTCAATATCAATACAAAAACAAGCATCAATGAATTTTCTGAGAATCTCTGCACCTCTCCCTTATGTGGCACTTTCAGCAACAATCCAAAGTCTGTATTTCTGGAAGTATCTAATAAAGGGAGAATTGCTGTAGGAATGTATGGTTTTTATTGTGCTGTTTCTATTTTCAGTCGGAATTTACACCTGATGGCTCATGTTCTTCCATAGTAGCCAGTGGGTCTCCATCCTGAGCATTTGAAAAGAGATGATTTGAAAAACCTCGGAGCCTGTTCTCTTACAATCAAAATCCACTGAGAACTTGCACCAGAAACATGCAAAAACTGACGGGACCCTAAAGCACTGCCTATTTTGATAGTAAGACCTAGCCAAACCATTGACTCCCCATAAGCAAGGGACCCTAGGTCCCAGCTCTCAAAGTTGTTCCTAGACTTTCAGGTTTCAATCAGACTAGAAAACAAACAAACAAACAAAAAACCCAAAGAATTACACATTTTAATATATTTTAAGCCAGGAAGATCAATACCTAGTTTTATTATAACTTCACCTAACAACTCATACTGAATCCATTAGGTTCAACTTGCCTTAATACTTTCACCATAGACAAGTTCAAACTGCAGGTTGTGCATTACAAGACAGTTTGAAACCCACATGGCCAATGTCTAAGTAGGTTTAAAGCACTTATGAAGAAGCTAAAGGGCAACAACACTTTGTCAAGTACTCAGTAGGACTCCTTCTAGTTTATCATCTGACAAATTCAGTAAAAGTCAAACCACGATGACAGAGAAGATAGATAAACATTTAATTTCCAAAAAAAAGGGAAAAAAAAAGGGGGGGAACTTGCAGAAGCGGAAAGAAGTATAAGATGTTAGATTCATTTAACATAGGGGTAGAGAACAGTATGAAAAGTGCTCATTTTCTGACTCCAAAATATGGTGAAATATTTATCCATCAAATGAGATTCATATAGAGGATAGGAAAGCAGAGGAGAACAGTGAAGTTCATGAAACTGTCCATATTGCTGCAGTGCAGCATTTGAGTTGATTATAAAAGTTTGATATGCATATCTTAAAAGTGTAAAAAAAAATCAATATGACTCTGCTATACTGGAATTCCTTGGAGTCAACCTAAGCAAAATGAAAATATGCCCCTAAACTTGAAATGAAGATATATGCCAGTCTGCGCAATGTTTCTATTCACTGAAAACTCAAACTGGAGAATAATATATTTATATGAAGATAATTAGTAATTATTATTACTAATTAGTAATTATTAGGTTTAGATCTGGTAAACAAAACACGCTGAATTGAAATCAAAGAGTTCTGGAAGTAAGGTTTAGTACTGTATGTCACCGGGGGCAGCATTCTTGCTTCTCTCTTCTGCTTCTTTTGCAGTTGTGTTCTTTGCCTTAACACAGTTTTTGTTGAGGAAGAGCTGCTTGTTGAGGAAGAACTCACATGCTTCGTCTGGGAAGGTGCTTCAAATCCCCAGCATGAATTTGCAGTTACTGTTCCAAATATAACATCTTCCTCCTGTGGATACATTAAAACAACTCCTTCAAAACCAATCTTGCCAGATAAATATATTTGATGATTACAAAGTGGAAGAACAGTTTTATGTTGCTACTAATGATCAGTGGTTTCCTTACGTTTCACAGACAATCACAGAGATAGGGGAAATTGTTTATACTCATATGCATATTTTTAATTTATTTCATTTTCAGTGCCTCCCACTTGAGGAAGGATAATCAAGATTTCAGAAGGTTTCATGAGCTGAAACTTTACAAGGTTATTCACAGCAACTTTATAAACTAATTTTAGGCTTGGGATATCTTCAGTAGTTCCACAAGTTTGCATTTTTTAAAACCATTTAACAATCAGTTTATATATTTTCACTATAGGTACTACTTTGAAGTAGAAGGTTGTTTCTACTGAAACATTATGATGCTGCTCATGCATTGGCATTTTCAGATAAATAATGCATAGCTTAACAATCCTCAGTCATCCTTAAAAACTTATTAAGTCATCCTTAAAAAGTTATTATATCATTGCACCTTTGTCAGAAGAACAGCAAAGGTGCACAGTTGCCAGCATCCTCTGTCCCAAGGCGCTGTATAAGGACAATACATTTTCTCTTTTTATAATTGCATTGTCATTTCTGCTGCAGAAGATTCTCTTGGGATTTCCAAGAACCATGCAGCTGGCTTTAAGGTAAAGGCAGGGGAAGAAAATGACATGCACTGAATCTGATTTGCTGATATCTGCAAATAGCTACTTTTAAAGGATATTAAACTATTGCCTCAAAGATGCAGAGGTTGTGACTAGGCACCAAGAGGTCAAACAGTGTCTCTGACAGAATGTTCTGTTAGTCCTGACAACATCCCTGGGAACTGGGTATATTTTCATCACTGGAGCAGTACCCAAACCCTTCCTTGTGGAACCTGTGCCAAAATCCCATACCCACAAAAAACTTCACCAAGTTTTCGCCAGCTGGATTTTCATGATTCCTCCTCTTTGCCTCCTTCTCTCTGCCCTTCTTTTAAAATCACACGCTTCTGCTCAGTTTTCCTTGGCACCCTTTTCTGAAAACAATTAAGCACAGACCTAGAAAGCTTCTCCTCTCCTCTCCTCTCCTCTCCTCTCTCCCTTTTTCCCTCCTCCCCTCCTCCCTCTCACTCCTCTCCCCATGATTATTCCGATTTTTCATATGAAAGTACNTCCATTTCACTCATCCCTAGCACGCTTCTCCTCTCTTCACTAATCCTCTCCCCTCCTCTCCTCTCCTCTCCTCTCCTCTCCTCTCTCCCTTTTTCCCTCCTCCCCTCCTCCCTCTCACTCCTCTCCCCATGATTATTCCGATTTTTCATATGAAAGTACTGCCTGTGGTGCCTTTTTGACATAAATATACCTGTATGTTGCTATATACTAAAGCTGTGTAAGTCAAGGTTAAAGAAATGGTCTGCGAATTTAGAGCAGCAAGTGTTGAGGAACTTTGGTAGAGTCCTCAGGTGAGGTGTGGATGGGTCCTTTGATCATTTGATGCTCTGTGAGAGGCAGAAGGGCTGAGCTGCTGTGTAGGTGCCAGCCACGTCACCCAGGCGAGGCGGGTCTGTGGCCTAATCTGGCTAGTGGGCTGCCTGTTGAAGCTCACTGAAGAAGTGCGTATCTAAAACTGTACCGGCTCTCAGCGAGATGGGGCGAGGTCTTCCATCAAAACAGAGATTTTAGTAGTGTTAGCACTGCATGAAAAGAGCTTAACACCTGATAGGAATCCAAAGTAACCCAGTGTAGGAGACTGGATGGGAAATGTGCCTGCAACCCCACCTGCTGCGCTGTTCCGAAGAGGAGTGAGGCTGAAATGTTCAGCTCATTGTTTCACTGAGAAGGGCAATTCTGCGTTCTCTGACACAACATCTCTCAGCGTCCTGTAGATGTTGACCAGGACATGAGGGGTCTGGCAGAAGAGGTGCAGTTTCCCATCTTACCTGCTGTACGCATTCCCCTCTTGCAGACACAGGTAGTTTTATTGAAGTAGCAGTGTTTTCTACTGAGTCCTCTTCTCACTTCCTGCCTGTGGCCAGGCAGCCTTCCTGACCCAACTCCACAACTTCACATCATCTCACTATCTTAGGCACTTTTCTACATCAGTAGCCCATGGTCTCTCTTTCTTGTCTACTACCGGCAAATCCATGTTCCTCTGTCTCTTATTTAACCTAAGTCACTGCTGCCTGGAGTCAGCAAAAGGTCAGTTTATTTTTATGAATGTTTACATTAAATACAACTTGCCCAAACACAGTTTCTTCTTAGTGAGGCTAAGAAAACAAAATATATTCAGTGTTTTTGGACCAACTCATTTTGAAGCTATGACAAGCCAAAAAAAAGTTGGATGGAATGTTTTGACACACCACAAATTTAGCTCCAATTCATCAAATTTCCAAGGGAAAAAAGAACAAAAACAAAAAAAAACTTTACTATTGAATAAGATAAGGTGGAAAAATTCAGAAGATTGGGCTTATTTGGGGGGATTCTCTGAGGCACAAAGATGAAAACACGAATCCTGAATGGAAGCCAGGTTCAACTGCAAGTATGGAATAGCTACTGCTGTTTTATATAACTGTAGGTTTTGGCATCAAAAGCTATAGGAGGAGAGGGACTAAATGGCTCACCACATGGAGTAACTAAGAAAACACGTGTTTTTATTTTCAAAGAACAGCTGAGGTTGGGTCAGCTGGTTCTGATAAAGGAGGCTTCAATGTTTCTGAATTGATATATAGGGAAGGATTATGGAGTGCTCCAAAAGTCAATGAAAAGCAATTCCAAAATAACTTAGCAATTCTAAGTTCCTTTGGTATTTGTTGTATCAATAATATTTACTGAATATTTACTGAATATTTTTTTTTCTTTTGGTACAAAACATAGATGTTATATATCATGCTTCCATTGGAATTCATCATTGTAAAATTAATGTGTTGGGGTTCTTTTGTTTTTTTGTTTTTGTTTTTGTTTTTATGCTTTTGAGAAGTGAGAACACCATGAAACAGAAGGATTAAGAGCTCACAAGGGGCACATCAAGTTTTGTGCTGTCACAGTTATATCTCCAGGCTATCATGACTATATTAATAAATTATAGCACAGGAGAGCTGTCAGAGTGAGTTCTAAAAGGAATCAAGCCCATTTTTATGAAGTTGTTCAAACTGAAATTTACAGCCCAAATCTGGGATCTTGCAGTTCCATGTGATAATGTATAGGGTTTTGTATAGAGTGATAGTCATCCTCCTGAAGGTTAAAAAAAAAGCTTTTTTGATAGGGCAAATCTGCTTTATTACCCCATAGTTATCTTTTTCACTGCATTCTTTCTATTTATCTTTCTTACTGCCTTTTCTTCCATTATTTTCCCTTCTTATCTGTTTCTTGAGCAATAATCCACTTTCCAGAGGAGAAGTCTAGAGATCAGAGATGTGTCTTGGGATGTGAAATGAATGCGCTTCAGGTACTTTCACTTAATTTCTAGTGAAGCTTTGCAAAACCCTTCCAACTTCAAACATACTGTGATTCTCAAGACCCTCATCTCGCTGTATTCCCTACATAAGAACATACTCGAACCTGCAGGTTTCTGTAGGTCCCTGCCAAGCTGAGGGGTCACAGAGCACCGTGAAGGATCTGCCCAGCCTCAAGATACTTTGAATAAATTTATGTATCACTCTAGCAAAAATCCTTTTTCTAAAGTTTCTTCTGTGATACTTGACCTCCCCATGGGCTTCATAAGAGTCATCTGCCAGAGGCACCTGTTCTGTTGTAGGTGACATTTTTTATTTCCATTGAGATGGAGAAGTCTCATTTTCTCATTTGCTTCTTATTCATATCAATTCATATTTGTCTTCTTTACTCAATAAGCATGGGATGGCCAGAAAGCTGACATCAAAGCAGAAAATTTAAATTTGAAAACAATTTTAAAGCAGGCCTCGAGAATAAACAAAATAAACTGTGGTGGTGAGTCCATTCGAGAATGAGTTTCTACCAGATCTTGCAAGAAATGCAGAAGTTTGTTATTATGAAAGCCTGCTCCTGCATGAAGCAGCTTCCCTCACCATGGCTAGCTCAATGACAGATTGCATAGTCTAACACCTCATGTGCATTGCACTACATGGATGGGGACCAAAAACCAGAGTACAAGAGAAAATGGAAAAGTGCAAATGGATTTTCATATCCAATGCAAATACAACTAAAAAGCCCAGAAAATTTAATTAAATGTAATCTTAACATGTCCTATTATGACTAGAAATTGGATTCTTTTTACACAGAGGCATTAATTTTCAAGCAATAAAGAAGGCAAAAAAATGGTAAATAGAGCTGTGCAAAACAGGATAAACAGTTAGAAAGAATAATCCTTGTTACTTAATCAGTTACTTAGCCAGGAGAAGAACCTAGTGTTTGTAGTAACTAAATATTTGGATTTTACATAAGCTACAGGAAATGAAACAAGTCACCTGAAAAGATTAACCATCCATTTTCTAGGGCTGATGAGTTGACAGCTCCACAGTGTTACCCAGATCAGGTTAGAGACAGCACAATAGCACCTTATTGAGGAGGAAGAGCCACCAACTAATGAGAGAAAATTGAAAAGTTGCTATAGTGTGTCACAAAGGAGCAGTCTATTAGATATTCTTTAATATAAACAAATGCACCTGCAACCTTCAGTAGTAGAATTTAAGCAGAATTTCCCCTCCTCCTCCGTCCACTTAACAGCAACCAGAGTGGCCTGAAAATGTACATTGACAGAAATCTGCAAATGAGACTATTATTTAATAAATGTTAATTTCTAAAATAAAATAAAAAAAAAAAAGACGAGTTAGATTCTTTAAAATGTTTAAGGACTTAATTATCAAACTTAGCTATGTCTAAAAGGTAAGCCCCTTGGACAAAAACTGAGAACAAAGGCTGTGCAATTTCAGCAGTATCCAGTCATGTAAGCTGATCCACTGCTGCTTTTTCTGAGTCACTCTTTAAGTTATGGTGAGGTATAGAGTGGGAATCAATTTACTATGCCAAGAATTTAGGAGACAGAAGGACAAAAAAAACCCCTTGAATTCTACCATCTATCAAGTACAAATATTTTGAAAGGTCTAAGCTTATAAAAAGGTACATTTAAAGCTTCCTATTTCTGCCACTAAGCTTTATATTTGCCAGCAGTTAAGAGAAATCAATAGTTTCTAAGATCAGAGTTGTTGTACACAGTATTTGCAGTTTGTGCGTGTTTCCTTAGGATGCTGTTTCAGTAGCTGCTGATCATCAGGCAGAGGTCATACAGTGATTTAACGCACAAACATGAACTTCTAGGGAATCATCTGTAAGTCTGCAGCCTTTCTTAGGACTTTTTTTCTTTCTTGCGCTTCCATGTTTATCAACAGAGAAACAGAAACAAAACAGAACAAAACTGTTCTTCCTTTTTTAACTGTTCATAGCTCTGAAGCTGGAGGATGCAACATCTCAAATACTTCTCAGAAGCAGAAAGCAGCAAGGGGAAGAAAGCTAAAGTCTCCTGCTCTCCAAAATATTTCTCTCGGCAGCTATAAAAACAACAAAATGTGTTTACAAGTTTGGAGAAAATTTGCCTAAACTCAAGAGAGTGATCAAATCATCTCCAGATCTAGCACCACTTACTTCCTACATGTCCTTCACTTTCCAGCGTGGGTCCCAATTCTGCTGCAAATGGCAGATGACCAAGTCTTTGGTGCTGTGCAGCATTTCTGCATAAAGAAGGGGAGCCACAACCGTGAATAAAAGCCTTAAAGAATAAAAGAGTGACAAAAGGAGCACTTGCTGCTAGAATTTGGTTGCACTCGTATTAGTGGAAAGCAGGAACGAAAGGTGGAAGTATCACTGAGTTTGTGAGGGCTAGCAGGCTACTTCTCGTGGCCAGGGCTTGCTGCTCACTGCTGCTCATTTCATAGGAAGTGAGGCAGATAAGTAGCTGTGAATGAAACAGGGCACTCAAACACCTGTGTGATGGGTATTTTCCATGGTCTTTCCAATCACACAGAGAGCACTGCAAATGGCACCTCTTCCAACTACCCAGTAGTAACCGTTTAAGTAAGAATGAAACCCAGTGAATGCAGACGCAGCATTCTCAGAGCACAGTTTAAGTGCAGTATTAGCTGGCCGTTTTAATGATTTATCTCTAAATGTGTTTTTGAAGCATGTGCAACATGTCACAGCAAATTACTTTGGTGCGAAGGAGGCTTCAAAATACAGTTCCTTAAATGCTCTGGCATTGGTCCAGTTTTGCTTTATTAAGTTACTGCAGTGTAAAACAAAAGTAAAGCAGTTTTGCTGAGGACAGTAATTGCCCTACAGTTTAGCAATGACCTCCCTGCTATAGTGCAGTGACTGTCAGAGATCCTTCACAATTATCCAGGTTAAATTTTCACGAGAGACCCACCATTTCTTTTTTGTTTCGAATTCACCCTTTCTAAACATGAAGGATATTTTCCTTCTAGAGTTGAAGAAATATGTATAAATTTGTCCAAAGAAATGTAAGGATTAAAACCAAATATTGTCATTTCAAGGACTAGCTCTCCTGTAGCACATATTAGTAGGGCTTTTTTAAATAGAAAATAAAAGCTTAAATAAAAACAACTGACATAATAGATTGAAAATGCTCTTATTGAATGCAAGTGGTAATAGACTCATTGCTAAAGTTAAGTCTGCTAGATGTTTTTACTACAGAAATTTGAATATATTTTTCTTCTCCCTCTGGCTATGAAGTTAAATTCAGCAGCCAAAATACAGGGCCATATTTCACAAGAGCCCCAACATGCCCTGCAGAGTTGTGCTTCTAACTCTTCACACACTTCCTTTTGGTGCCAAAGAATTTGTATGTTCAAAATTCAGTTCAGAGTTAGAGGTGTCATTTTTATGCATGTGGCACCAATTCAGCAGGATTTGTATGTGCATGCTTAAATCTCAATAGCCTAATTGAATTTATAGCATTCAGGTAAGACAAGCTTTTTCCAGTGAACATGGTCACTGAAGAACCTTCCATAGGCCACTACTGGGTTTTTCTATTTTTAAGATTATGGTGGAGACATTTTGTGTGAACACTCTTGCCTAGTTCGTGGGAGGCATGTAGTGCTGCAGAGAGGAGTATAAACTGGAGAGGGATCTGGTCCACTTATTGGAACACCAGCTAGCATCTAGATTTTCTGTGCTTAATGAAGCAGCCTTCCTGATGCTGGAGCTTTCACCTATTTCAATAATTACGCACCCAAACCTCAAGTGCTGAAAGAGACAAAAATGTCTGGAAGCTGTCCCTGGAAATTTGGCTCTAAACCTATCATCTCCAACCAGAGATGCAGAAGAGCATTTAGACTCAGCACTGGGACAGAAGTGCTCTGGTGATAAATCAGACATGGATTTGAGGTATGAGGTAAGCCCAATTATAATAGCAGTGGGGCTGCCTCCCACTGGTGGCTTTAGGTCAACATCTTGTGCTAATCACCTTAGCTGAGTAAGTGCTCATAAATCACAAGGAAATTGTCTGTTTTTCTCTTTTCAGAACCGTGATGGTCATTGCAGCTCTGCTGCTCTTCCGTGGAGCCTCCCACTGGAGGTGAAAAGTGGGGCAAGGAGCACGGGAAACAGGGGCTTGTCTCTAGGAAAAAGCATAAATTAACAGCTGCAACAATATCTTAAAAAAAAAAAGAGGCTATGAGAAGCAGTATTGCTTCTCACATGGCTGCAACAAGACTCTGAAGCAAGGACTTCTTCATCTTTCCCTTGTAGGACAGCGAAAGGTCTCTCCTTCATCAGAGGAAAAAAGAGAGGAAAAATTGCTTCTCTCCTTGGGAAGCCCTTCACACCTTTCTGCTGATCTGGTGCATTGCAGGCAGGTTAATGCAGTATAATCTTTGTAGCAACATCTGTGTGCTGCTCCAGATTTTTTACTGCAGAGTGCACTGTGATGGTGGCACCAAAACCACCATGAGGAGAAAGGATCCCCCATCCTCACGATGCCAGTGTCAGTGCTCCCATGCACTGGGGCTAATGGCCACAAAGTGCTTGAGACAAGAATCATTCCTCCCCGGCACCGTTCACTGCCCTTGTAACCTACCACCAGATCAGCTCTTACAACAAGAAACAGAAACAGAGGAGACCATTGCACTTATTTTTAAAAACTTAAAAATCTTTTAAGCATATCAAGCATATTAAACATAGCTCCCACTATAAAGATAATAGCTAGATAGAAAATAAGGAAAATATATGATTCTGAGGGACTCCTATTTTAAATCCTGTAGGGTGATCCTCACTGAGAGTGCACAGCAGGGAAGGCACTAGAGATACAGAGCAGTTTCCACTCCTAAGAGAGCAGACATGCTTTGCTGGAATAATTTAGGAGGCTGAGTAGGGACAGTTGTTCGCTGTTTTTACCACTGCAGGAATTGGGACACCCAGTGAAATTACTGAACAGGTTTAAAACAGAAAAAAAAAAGGAGTTCTTTTTTAACACACAACATAATTCAACTCAAGGTTTTTTTGCCATAGTGTACTGCAGAGGCCAAAAGTATAAATGGGTTCAAAAAAGGATTAGTCAAATTTATGGAAGATAGGTCCATCGGTGGCTATTAAAAACTATGGTCCAGATGCAATGTCTGGCATTAGGGAGTCCCTAAACTGTTGTCTGCCAGGAGCTGAGGGGCTATAGGAGGGGAAGGAATGCTCTATAGTCGCTGTATTTCTTTTCCTTTTCCAAAGCATCTGCTGCTGGCCACTTGCTGAAGACAGGATATTTGGCGAAACAGATGTGGGTTCAGAACTGACAGCAGTTCCTATGTTCCTCTGAGAACTGGGAACCTGTGTTGCCTCATTTCAAGCTTCTATTTGCTTTCAAGTAAGCTCTTAAACCACATTCAGTCCGCAAGTATCTGACTACCTGCCAGTCAAGCATTAAGCAACATCATTAACATCTGTCACTAACACTTGGACTTTCTTTGGTGAAATGTTTTGGAACTCTTTCAGTTCTTTTTTTCTTGTTAACCCTGCAGATTTTGCCCTGCTCAAGACATCATCTGTCTCCTTGTCTCTGGCAATAATCTATTTCTGCCATGTTTTCATATGATCATGCAAACTACAGCTTCCTTGCACAACACTTTTTTGTTGTCAGAGCCGCACTGATCTTCCATTATGACACTTTAAAAACTGCTCAAGACTCTAAGTGTTCTGAATTCAAGTTAAAATTAAAATTATGTCAAGCTACACTGAGTTTGATGGCTTCAAAGCCTAGAATAAATTGATGCTGTATTAATGGGGTGCATCTTGGGAATGCAATGGTACCTTCGGCAGGACGACTTCCCGAGGGCCTTGTCTGATGCATGAAACAGATCTGAGTGGGGTGATGGCCAAGCAAGCAGGTGTGCATGAGGGGGGCAAGTGGCAGGGGATGTGCTGTCAGATGAGGCAGCAAATGGGCTTTATACCTCCTGGCTGTGCTTTAAAGATAGAGGACCTGGCCACAGCAGCAGGGGAGAAAGAGGCATGAAGCTGCACCTGAGCCTGTCACATGGAGCGTAAGACCTGATGGCTCTGCATGTAAAGTGAGTTTAATCTCTGTCAAAGTAGTGCAAGGACACTTTGTAATAAATGAGAATAATTGCTTGAGGTTCAGCTCCAAACAATACATCTCAGCTGTGCTCCTGGCATTCCAGTCCACAAAAACCTGGCTTCGATCTGCCTTTTACCAAGGCTTAGATCTGCCTTTTACAGACAGATCTTCTGAAAACATAGACAGATCTTCTGAAAATAGGGCACCTGTACAAGAGTCAGCAACTTTTATACATTTATACAGGTATAAAGGCAGCAAGATTAAATCTACCTCTTACTCTTCAAGCCCAAAAATCCATCTCTTACTAGTTCAGAACAGGGGTTAGTTTAAGTACAACTATTACATGTTCCGATCTTTCCGTAAAGGCGTAGGTGATAAATACTCTCAGACTTCCTCAAACACACCGAATACATTTAATTGTGAGATGGTATATTAACACATTAATATTCTTTTAATAGCCATAGGCCAAAGGAGGCACATAGCAATAATCTCTGTTATGTCAGAATCTCACCTACAAGAGAAATCCAATACCAAGTATATCCCCAGGGAAGGGGATATTCCCCCCCATTCATTCACCCCAGAGCTGATGCCATGGTAAACATTATTTAGTATAATCTGTAAATGAAAGGGATGTGCCAGGGAAAGGTTCCACTCTTTAGGTGCAGAGAGGCAGTCAGCTCTACAATCATTACAGGCAGAAAATGAAGTAAGGGACCTTGGCATGAAGCCCTCAGCCATGGAGGAAAACTGTCTGGAAGCACAATTCTCTAACCTGAGAGCAATATATTCATGCTAGGGGAGATGGTGATAAGGCCTGTGCATCTCAGAGCTAATTAGGTCAGGCACGATGCTGCGCTGATGCCGGTTCCTCTCCCAAAGTTGGATCTTTCACCCAAGCTAAGGTATCAATCTCCAAGGCCTCTGTGCATGAGAAAGGGCAGTGGTCCTCAGCCATCGGCCTGGAAAGTGTTGCCCAAGTTCTAGCAGAAATTCACAGCTATTAAAACACCACTGTGGGATACTCATAGCCCAATATATCCCTCCCAGGTGAGGGATTCAGGACAGACTAACATACTCTCAGCAGGTTACCACTTCTCTCCATGGACACATAACGCCTTTAGGTTGGACTAGAAATCTACCAAACGGATGACTACAGCTGGTGAAACAGATGTAATCCTAAAAGCCTAGCACCATTCTCAGTGACGTTAACCCAAGTCATATTGTTGTGCTCAGTAAAACCCAAATTGGGCATGTGCCTGTTGTTTAGTTTATCTCCTAATAAATCCACCAATCTCTCTTTTCTCCCTCAAGAAACGAAACCAAGTTAATATAACAATAATAGCCATTGTTCACAGCATAGGAACAACGTGCCCTGCTTGGCTAGCATGCAGATGACAGAATGAGGCTAAGCCTAGCATTTTTCCAAGAAGTTCTGCTGGCAGCACTTACACTGTTTATATTAAAGTAAATATAAATAATTTGAATGTCTACAATGGTAAGCTGAAAAAATAACAATCACTGCCAAATAAAAGAAAGATGAATTTAGTGCAGAAAAATAAGGTAGAGATATCTAACGGAACATTACAAATAACAAAAAAAAACATAAATTAGCAAATTAACTACAGTATCTGATAGAAACACATTATCATGTGTGTAACCACTGGTGTGTTTAACAATTTATTATGCATGCATTCTAATAATGTGGTACAATCAGAGATATATACTCAAATTCTAAATGTTCATCACCTGCTGTTGAATGAATAGATGCAATAGATGTAATTGTGTCTGTTCAAGACCAGTAAAGTACAAGGGGCAGAGACAGGAGCTTTGAAAGCCTGTGTTTTCACACTTCAGACTTTCCTTCTGTTTTTCCCTCTTAGAGCTTTTCTAAGCACTAAGAAGGAGCAGTCTCTCATAAAGCACAGTAGTACTTCTATCACCGCCACTGAATAACTCATTTGTTGACCCACAAGTGCCATTCAAAATTCTCCTGAATATCCACATGAGGACACAAAATTATCAAATGAAGAGAAGTACATCTGCAGGTGCAGTTAGATTAATATTTGTTCTTCTTTTGCAGGACCTACCCAGCTCTGAGGATGAAAGTTTCTAGATCCAGGGGATTCTGGTTAGAGCCAAAGGCTGTCTATAAAGAGAAAGTAGGAAATTGGGTACATCTATACCAGCCTTACATTACATTAGAGTTTTAGTTCAGATCAGAAGCCTGCTTTTGAGCAAATCCCCCAATCACCCACATTTACTGCAGTTTGGCTTGCTTAATATAGTCCAGCTGCTACTGGGCATTTAGTCTGTAGAGCCAGATTAGCTCTAGTCCAAAGTAAATCACCTTGAAACATGTAAAGTATAGATATTGGCTCAAAACCAACTGTTTCGCCTTATCTATTTGATCTTATTACGTTACACTACTTGCTAACATAAACAATGTATTTTATTCTGAAAACTAGAAGAAATTTAGGGTTATGCTGCATTTTTATTTAGCTTCAGGGAATTGAGTCTTAATCTTTGTCTAATCTGTGGATAAACCCATACCTGTTCCAGGAAGAAATTCTGATGGGTAGGTGTGTCTTCATCTTACCTGAACCCAAACCAGGTGTATTCCAAGAAAGACACTATACAACTACTGTAATCCAAAGATTTTCTAAGTACTATCTTTCATTTTCAAAATAATACTACCAAGAGATACACGCGCTTCAGACCTAGATATTGGTGTAATGCTGCATAAGCCTGTGCTCAGCCTGCAACACTGTGCGTGCAACGTGAGTAGGTCACCCTTCTGACTAAACATCTGTTAAAGAGTAATATTTGCCTGAGTCTGCACTTAGCTGAGCCAGTGAGGTTAGCACCAGCTCTTGACTCTTAGTAAATTAGTAATCCCAAAGCTTGCTAGCCCGAGATCCCATGAACATCGCACTGAAGGTCCAGTAGCTGTGGATGGTCACCTCCAGTAGGAAGCACATTTGATGTAGGGAGCAGGTGTCCTTCTTCCAGACCAGTTCCCTAGAGATATCACTGCTCTTCTGGGCAGAATGAGTGCCGAGATATTTTCTCCATTTTTCTAGGAGAGGCTTTCCCACAGTTTCCTCTTTCTTCCTGAGGAGGCAAAAGAGACATGTGATAACACTCACAATAGCGATCTTCATCAAAATACAGGGACAGCAGGGAGCCAGGGAAGCTCTATTCTATGATGTGCTTTGGGAACCAGGCAGTTTTCATCTGGCTTTATGTATTCTCAAACTTCTGGAAATAGGCAAATCCTAGGTAATGCAACTTTTTCTATTCAGTTAGGGTGGGCATAGATATAGGCTCAAAATTTGCTGACCACCTTTGGTCATACGTTAATTCTCCTCGACAGAGCTCAAATATAACATTGCTGTGCTAACCAAGCACTGCACAAGCTCCCCTGTAGGATGGAGAAATCCCCGCGCCCGGCCTTGGCAAAGAGCACAGCGTCTCTGCACCACAGTGTAACTGCGGTTCTGGCATCTTGGCTCACATAAAACCACATACTTTCCTTCTGCAAAACAAACAGCAACTCTTGAACCTTCTCTGGAAGGAATTAAAACAGCAGATAAATGGGAACTGATGGCAATACTTTAATTGGTCTTGTGAATGGTTTGATTATACTACAAGTCAAGGCATAGCCCACGGTGGGAGCCCTGCATGTGCGTATGGTAAAGTTTCTGGGAAATTACTGGTGGAGCTGCTGTCCTAAAGCTAGAAGATTTGGCTCTGTGCTGGCTGAGATAAATGCCCCTATTTGCTAGCGTTCTGCTTTGGCTGGAGTGTCAATCTGTCACCTCCCCTCTGGTGCAACACCGCATAATAGGTGTCCTTTCTTGCAAGGAGTAGGATATGATGTTTCTGCAGCTTGGAAATTCTTGTATTTGTTTTGCTGAGATGTGAAGAAAGAAACTGAAAGATGTTTGGATTCACAGGTGACTTTATTTTCACTAAACAAGAGTACTGCTTATGGCAGTGTCTTATTAAACAAGTTCCTGTCGCTGCAGGTATGTCCTTATATAGTAAAAGGGAAAAAAAAAGTGTTCAAACAAATCTGCATTGAAAGGTTAAAAAGATATAAACGATCTTATGAGAGGTATTCTTCCCCCACTGCTACACAGGTTGGCATGAAGTAAAGCAGTTTCTTCCTTTGAAGTGTTGCCAGCATAAATAGCTCAGAGTAAGAATTTTGGTTTTCATAACACATACTGAAATGCAAGAGAACTATACATTGATGAATATACTGTATGGTTCAGTGGAGCTAGACAACTCAGGCAGAGTTTAGCTACAGTATAAACAAAATATTTTCCAAACCAGAAGTTCTTTTTATTTTTTTATTTTTTTTGGGTAAAAGGTGTAAATTATATTTCAGCCTATCCAGGCTTTAGACTTTACACCTCACTTTTAAGTGAGGTGAAGATCTCACTTGCAAAGATAGCGGTGGAGCACAGAGACCCATCTTCTCTCTGCAACTCTCTACCAAGATCTTTCATTCTCCGGTTTGCTCTGACCCATCCCTAATTTCCTTCTGAGTACCTCTGAGACATTTTTTTCTTATGGGAGAGAGCATAATAGACAGATAAATCAAATAACTGATTTTGCTGGATTAGAAAAGCTTCCCAACCTTGCCAGAAGGGACCAAATACTATCATGACAAAAGTTACAGGAAAAAATCCAACAAAGAACAGTATCCTTAACTCTGGGGCAGACACGGTTTGGAATTTAAGGATTTAAGAAAAATCCTTTGGTTTTTAACCTCATAGCTCAGCTGAAAGGTGTCCTGCTAGGTAACATAAGAAGGATCCGTGTGCAAGTTTGTTCCACCTATCCTAATCCATCCAAATGGCAGGCATTTTGTCTCAATTTGTCCAGATTTTTTTTCTGACATTAAAGGAAAATATTGAGCATCTTCAAAGGAGGATTCACCTAATGTATCCTAAACACCTACATTAATTAAGATGAATTATGCCCCAAAGGTATACATCTGTGCACACTGACCTCAGGAGAGACCCCAGGTTATATGACTAGATTAGTAAATGACTAACTTTTTGATGGTTAAATTTAGATTGGAAGAATACAGCTCAGGGACTAGACATCCTCCTGTACACTTCCCCTGCACCTCCCCTTTATCTTCAGCGCCCACCTCAACCAAATGCAATGGTGAAGAGCTGCAGCAGTGTCCGTGTCAGACCTCCTCTCTTGCATACAACAGTGGAGAATCTCTCTGCTGTATCACTGTAAATGATGCAAGTTAGAGTGCTTCAGCAAAGGTTTCTCTGTATTACCGTAACCATACTATTAACATACATATTTGCTCACCTACTAGACAAGCAGACCTGAAACACCTTTAAGGGCATGGCCATGGTTTCCCTGTGAAACTAAGGGCAATGCACCTGACTCCAGTGGGGTCATGCTGAAGGGATACTAAGGACAATTTTATTGCTGCCATCTCTGTGTACGCTAATGAAACAGGGGATCATCCAAGAAAGGGTGTAGAAAGACCACGATGCTGTGAGGAGAATGGTATATCCCTCTGATGATGGCCTAGCAGCAGGCACAAGGGCCTGGTATGTGTAAGTATGGCTCTGCACAGCTCCAGAGAAAAGGACAGTTGTACTTGGATTTCTTCCAGTGCACGTCTCCTAGACATCAGGATGATTTAGCAAGAACATTCTATATCCAAAGATTACAAACCAAAGTAAATAAAGCCCCTCTGTGGGTGTGCAAAGCCCAAAACACTTTAGAAACAAGAGGTTTCTGCTGCACTTCTCTGTATGGGTGCATGTGTTGTATGAGTGTGCGGCTTGGAGCTGTAGGTGAGGGCAGATGTACACAGAACCAGCGCTACATAAGGAATCGCACTGTATATCACATCCCCACAGTTTTTTACTGTAAATGAATGGATGTGAGTGTATGCTGACTTAGTGGGCAAAGAGAGAAGAAAGTAGGGTCCAAGGAAACAGTTTTATGGACTGTATTGGTTGTGTATCCTCTTCTCTCTTGAACCTTGCAGTCCTGACTGAGGATTGGGGCTCTCCACGGTGGAGGAACATGTTTTGTTTCTCAGCATCACACATCTGGCTGGCCACACGGCAGGTTTTCTTTTGATTGCATGGCCTGTCAAGGACTTCAGAATGAAAGATGAGAGAAAAGGGCACACCACAGTCAGGTCTTCACAGCCAGTATGTCCCCATATCTAATTCTAATGCAATGCCTCCACCTCAGCCCTTCATTCTTTAGGTCCTCCAAAATCTGCTTTTCTTTCATCAGGTCTCTACCTGATAAAAGGTCTCTACTTTGATTTCATGACTGGAAAAGTTATCCGTTGGAGCCAGCAGAACTAGGATGTCAGTCAACAGACATCTATAGCCTGGAGTGCAGAGGAGAATAGCACAGGATACCATTTAGATGCTCTGGAAGAATTTTTGTTTACATGTAGCAGTGCATATAACCGAAATGCATCAGCATCCTCGACTCCCTGTTCACTTATGTGACATATGCACTTGTACAACTAAAGCTAAATAAGTGAGTAAAAAGTTTGCAGGTTTGGGCTCATGTAGTTACAGAAGGTGACTAAATGTCTGTTAAAAGGCTACACTGGAAATAAAAAAGAAAGTCTACTGCCAAATTCAAATAGCAAAGAGGAAAAAGAAAGCTCTTCAAAACAGAAGGAGCAAGTTTCTACATGTACTTGTTTTCCTAGGAGTGCACCATTTGTGATTTCATATTTCATGATGACCACTCTGCTGACAGCTCCTTTGGAAAGGTAAACAGATCGTCCTGCTCCAGAACAAGGGGGCGAGGGGGGAATCTGTCTTTACATTTACTCATTCTTGTTTGCAAAATTTTCAGCTGCTTACTCAGGTCTGAAGTATTTGAAGAGCCAGATGAAAAGGAGATTGATGGAACACATTTGCACTACACAAAGTTCCTGCTCTGTATTTTAATCGCTGCTTTGATGGGCATATCAGAGAAGGTCAGCAGAAGTGAAATGAGCTATGACTTGGGTGGTCTCTCTAGCTGAACCTCTAACATAGAATTCCTCTTATTTCCATTGAAGTGGGGCAAAAAAAGATTTACAAGGCAGTCAGGATCTGAATGAGCTAAAGCCTAAAGATCCTGACTTTTGCAAAATGCTCCCTGTGTTAAAGTTTAACAGCAGGGCCTGTGATGTACCTACCTGTTTGCATTCTCCTCGTGGAAAAGCCTTGTGCTGTAAGCATGATGTGCTGCCCAAGTAACCACAGCACCCTCGTAAGAGTTAACTACCCACAGCAAAGGACCAGGGAGACAGCTGGTGTGAATCAGGAGAGCTCCTCTGATCTCTGCAGAGCTATGCAGATTAGCACTACTGAAGATATTGCCTAATGCAGCTCTTTCTAGAATGTACTTATTTTGAAATTAATTTCTAAAAGTAAAATGGACAACAAAACCCAAACAACGCACATCCAAGCTATCTTGTTTATCAGAAGAAACAATAACTTACAATAATGAAAGCATGACATCTAATGAGGTTTAGCAGATCTCTTTAGGATTTGGATCTTACTAGGAGAACCTAGTGCATAGAGCACTTTCTTGAGCCTGTTTCTCTGTAGGCTGCTCTCATTGTAAACGCACTGGGCTGAATCACTCCCACATTGCTGCACTGTTATTGTGGTACCGGGGCAAAAATATTTGGCAGACATTTCAAAGTAAATGCTTCAGATGGAATGACGGCAGCTGAAGAGCAAAATGCCAAGATTAAGGAAAGTGTATGCTCTGCTATGCAGGGAAGCTATTCTGGAAGACATACTATAAAGCAGGTTTGTCAACCTTTAACATTTTTTCTGATAACTTCTAGTAACTTCTGCTGGTATAAGACAGCAAAGAGGTCAATACTGGATGTGCAGTATTTGAAAGGTAGGTCAGAACACTAAAAGATATAAAAAGAAGCAGAAAAATTCTCCATGTAAATACGGTTTTTATTAACCGATATTTTAAAGCATACATATTCTGCTTGGAGATTCTACTCTAGTAATATTATTTCCTCCAAAAAAAGAAAGTTTGTGGCAAGGTTCTGAATATAGAAAAACCAGATATTTTGTACTGTTATAGTGGCACATATGTCTCACCAAAGCTTGGGCAATTTCATCTTTTCCATTAGAAGTTGCTGGTTTCAGGGATTTTTTTTTTAATAACTTGGACATCAAAACTGGCTTCCAGCTATAACTTGGTAAATAAAAGCCCTGCCTGAGACCATTTATAATACCAAAGTTAAAAAAAAAAGTATTGGTTTAGACACTTTTAGTTATAGATAAGCAAGAAAATAAGTTTTCTGGTCTCATACCATTTAAAAATGGCTTTCATTTACAATGGCAATTTGTTAAGCAATTAGTCCAATTGCTCTAATCCCCTTTGGGGTACTAAAAAACAAATGGCTGAGACGAAAGATGTGAAAATGGCTTTGCCATATGCAGCAACTACTTTTCATAAAAAGTTATTAATGTGATCTTTTAATCTGCTTCACAAATATATATACTATGAAATGGTTCACCTGCTTATGCCAGCAAGAATGATTTGGGCTTATGGCACAGATTTAAATGCTCACTCTGCACCTCTAGATGTTTACGAAGTGACTGGAGACTCTCCAGTGGGTACTCGAGTCTCACATACAAATGCCGGCAGTTTCCTAGGCTTCCAGCCCATGCTGCCAGCCAGAACCCCCCAGAGCTCTGTGCACAGCACATGGTGGGGGATGGCTGCTCTGTCTGTCTGCAGGAGTTGCAAGGTTTGATTTCTGATTTTGTCATGCACTGAAATGGAAAAAAGCGCAAAAATGGAACATAGGTGAGCATAGATGTCCCACACAATAATCCATCCATTTATTGAGCTAGGATGGTGCAAATTCCTTCTTTGCCTAATTAACAGAGAACTTTTCCTCTCAGGCTGGTACAAAACCACCTACTAGTGGTAACTCAAATGAAATTCCCTAAGAGTAAACTAGTTCTGGAAGGGCTTTAGGACCATCCGTGTGGCAGTGCACGGGCTCGGCCATTTCATGGCCTTGGCTCGCCTCCCTGGCCTACAGCAAAACTCTTGAAGTTTTTTATAAAATATTTCATTTCCAAAAAGCAAACAAACAACAACAAAAAAGCTTTATAATGAAAAAAGTGAAAATATCAGCCTCTACTTTCTTGATCTTTGCCTTTTACTTACTGAATATATACAAGAATCTCTCCTGTAGTTTTTGCCCACTGTATTAGTGTTGCACTCTCTAAATTTCTTTCCACTCAAGCTTTTCTCTCTCCTCTTCCCCTCTGTTGATTTTTGTATTCAGCTATTCCCCTGCCTTTTCCCTCTCAATTCTGTGTTCACCTGAAACTTCATGAAAAATCCATTTTTCCTGCCAAAAGTCACTTAAATCACTTCCTTCCTCTCCCATGGTACTAAAACCAGTGAGTAGCACAGTATGCAGCCCTGGCTCTGCAGAAAGCCTTTCCTAATGATTTTTCTCACGGTGGGAGCTGTAGGCAATGAGCTTTGGTGCTTGTTGGGGGTTAGAGTACCCTTGGTTCAACGTGCACTCGACTTAGCCCTTTTCTGGAACTGTGAGCCTATAGCTAAGCAAACTGTTGCCACAAGGACCTCTCCTACACCATTCAAAATGCCATTTTCATGATCTTTTTCTCCTGATTCACCTAACACATTATTCCTCCATTCATTTTCTTCCACCTTGCATGCTTGTTGGTTGCTCCCATATTTCTGCCCAGGTGTTCCCGCACAAAAGTATGGACACATGCAGTGTATTATGTGTACACAGTAAATCCAAGGCTTCTGGGAAGCAGGGAATGCCTCCATTATGATGTGCAGATACTCAGTAAGTTCAGCTCTTCTGGACATGTCCAACTGGCTGTACATTTGCAAATCTGTATTACAGAGTATGCACTGTAGATCTAGCACTTCTTGGAAACTCTGCAAATAGCATGCAATGCTGTGTCATTGATACATGCATGTACAATAAGTCCATCCAGCTTTTTCCAGAAACTGCACGGCCCTAACCAATGCCTCACAGCTGTATGGTAGAATTTCTCTGTGCATTTATGTTAGACAGATCTGAGATTTTTCGGTATGCAGATATAACTCTCAGTAAGTTATCATACATGAATGTAGAATATTCGTACAATCCATTGCACACGGTAACTGAGTAGAAAAGAAGCATTTGAGATGCAGCATACAGGGTTGCCCTCAATCTGCAAAGCTCTGCATAGTTCCAGCCCTCAGATCTGATTTCTTTTCATCTCCCAGGTGCTGCTAATAGCTCTTCCATGCTGTCCTCCTCAAACCTCTGTTTTTATCTGCAGCAGGGCCCCAAGCTGGCGAGAACTTTGAGGCAGAATTGCCCCACTGTTTTTCTGGCAAGTGAGTGCACCAAGAGATACTGAAAGGTTTCCAATTTCTAAAGCATGGTTTTATTAGAATACAAACTCATAAATTGGAACAAGGCATCTCTTTAAATTGAGTTAGTTCAGACTACTGCGTGAAGCAGACTGAATAAAATTATTTGAATGCAAATCTCCTCCGTTTCCATTTCATCCTTTCCTACGCTCTTGTTTTCCAGTGCAGCAGTTCTTGAAGACTTCCTGGGTTTCCACAAACATAACAGCCTCCCCATGTCTATGCAAAAGCTTCCTTCTTCCCATCACCTTTTAGGCTTGGCTTGGGGTCTGTTGTTGGAAACAACTCCCCTGTTCCCCTCAGGAATCACCCACTTCATACTGCAGGCTCACACTTGCTTATCTCCCACTGCCTTCTTATGCTACCCAAGAGTCAGCAAAGTTGCCCTCACAGGCACAATTACTTTGAAGGAGGGAGAAATTTCCTGGTTCCTCAGAGGGCTATGCCTGGCGCAGCAAACAGGACAGCATAACCTCCAATTCCCCCCCCATTCTACTCCCTTACAAATCATACATCATTCCCACAGCAAGCTGTGAGCACACAAATCAAACAGCTCTACTATCAGCCCCAGCATCTTTCCCCATGCTCATCTTCTGCCATCCCATCTCCCACTGAGGCCTACCCTCCTGTTCCCACGAACCATGTGACAACTTCCTCATTAAAAACCTTCTTTAAAATGTTCTTTGTCAATCAAAGAGATTAGTGGAAGAAACATCTGCACGTGAGGTAGGGTAAAAGGGTGGGTGGGTAATGGCTGGTGGATAAGAACTGCTTCAGGACCTAATCCACCTAGATTCTGGGAAGAGCCACAGATACTCACTGTGGCCTCAGGTGAACAGAAATGTTTAGGAAGTTGGTAAGTATCAATGAGTGTGCCAAAAACGCAGGCCAAGGCAAGTGAAAGTTGGTAGCACAGTGAGAAAAAAAATACTTGCAGCAAAGTGAGAAGAGGGTTGTTTATTTTGGTTGTTTATCCAGTCATCCTAGATTACTAGTCTTACTCTCTTACTTCCTCGAGACATCAAAAGATATCAACTGTGCCTTCCAAGGTGAGCCACAGGACCTAGGAGTGAAGATTGGACATTGCAATATGCTATTTAGTATAACTAAACAAAGCAGATTTCTGACATGTATCATAACCCCTGGGATACACCTCAACTGCTTGTAGCCATTTTAAAACTGGATGTGTAGTGTGGCTTCTTCTTCACACTTCTTCTGCAGCCAAAGGAAGAGATGGATATCATCAGAGAGTGAACTGCCCAATATAGCTGCCTTAGAAGGGTGGCTTTAAGCTGATTTAATTGTGGACTACCACCAGATGGGTGCAGTTTCCGTTCTCTTAGTGACAGTTTCTTGTTCTTGCCCCAGAAGCTAGCACAGGGCTAGGGAAATTGTCCTTTGATTAATACAATAGAAAAAAAAATGCAACTTCTCCCCTGGCTTTTCCATCTCATCATTTACTGGATCTCCCACAACACTTAGCCCAAACAGCAGTAAAGAGCGGAAGAGGAGCAGGCAGGTTTTTCCCTTTTGGCCTTGCTTAGGTGAGCATAAGGCAAGTGTGAAACCACAGTGTAAGGCAAATCTCAACCTCATCAAAGAATGTGATTGTTACTATGCAAAAAGCATGGGCTGGACATCCTCAAGCAGCTACACTTTAGTGAGCTGGCTCCCATCCTGAGCACTCCCTGCGCGCTCCCCAGGACTGCTCTCTGCTGCGTCTTCGGAAACGGAAGCAGCACACGGAGAGCGTTTGTAGTCCTTAGGAGTTAGCTCACAGGTAGCAGGTAAATAAACCCGAAGGAAAAGGAGCAGAAGTAAAGAACAGCAGTTTGTTCCTTAACGTGTGTTTGCTTAAGGAACTTTTTTTATTATTATTATTTTTTTAAAGCATTGCTGTAATTTCAACATAGGCACTACAGTACCAAGGGAAAAAAGGGAATCTAGAATTTAGAGGCTGAGCTTAAACCTCTCTATGCTCTATCATTTTGGCCTAGACCAATGAGCAACTTGAATAGGAGAGGAGAGAGAGAGAGATGTCTTTTCAGTGAAGCTGAAATCAGTTTAAGCCAGTCAAGTTAGTATGCTTAATCTCGTGCTATAAATATCATTTATGAAATAGTTACATCATGTTAGGCTACAACTATGTGCTGTAATTCTTCATTTTTTCAATACTGAATGTCCTGCAGAAAGGCTGGAGTTAGACATTCTCACTACGTGCCTATTTTATTTACACATTTCTTTATAAATTCATATATCCATCTGAAAATTCCAAGGCTTCTTTAAATTCAAGAGATAAACTCATAGCTTGAACTCCCTTTTGTTCTCCAAATGTACTGCATTACTTCTTTGCCGGCTCAGGTTGTCCTTTCATGTGTTAGTTAAGTGATGCACTACAGTTCGAGAAAGGCAAAAGGGATCTACAAATTTCCTGGGTAATTTTTTTTTTTTTTGTGAATATTAAAACATACCCACAAAATGGGGCAAATCATTTATATATATGTTTCCCAATCTGAAAAAGACTTCTTAGAAGAGTGATAGCTGAGATACCCTGAGACCAGTTTCCCTTTCAGCCAGAAAGCATGCTAAATCTATCAGGCAATGGACAAAAATCAGTTTTATGGCTGTCTGTTAAAACTGTTCATCTGTTAAAGCTGGTACAGTCTAAGTATCAGTCTTTGCTTCAATAAAATAACTAATCAATTAAGGATAATCATGTGTAATGGGATTGAAAAGCAGTATAGCTTTTTTGCATGCAGTTTGATTGCCGAAGTTTTTCTGTGTCTGAAAAGACAGATGGAATGAAAGCACTGGAAGCACACAAAGACCATCAGGCTGCAAAATAAGATCAAAAAAATCTGGAAAAAAACCTGTAAGGTAAATGAGAGTTCTTTCCAAAGCAAGTGATCGGAGAACGCTTTGTTGACCTGTGGAGAAGCTGAAGGGGTAGAAGAGCTACCTCTTGGATACATTTCCAAGAGGTGGCTGAAGTTTGTCTCTAGAGGAATGCTCTCGTCCAAACAAACCTCCAAAGCAAAGAACAGCTAGACAAATAGTGCGCAGGTACCTGCCTTGCATATCACAGCATTTCCCTGAGGGACTTGCAAGGACAACCTGCCCCATCTGAGTCAATGCCCTCTTTAAAAATACTCACATCTGCTAAGAACACACATGGCATAGTCTTAGAGGTACTAAAGCTCCTTAAACTTTATGCAGCAGCACATCTATTTTATGTAATTTAGGGTTCTTTCATATCTGACATTAGGGAGACCAAGTAAGTGGTTCTACTGAACATACAAACCTGGCCAGTAGGTTTATTCCACATGCAATGGTTTTCTGACTATACCTATCAACCCTCACCTGTCTCAAGAAAAGTGCAATATAGCCCAGGCTGAGCAGCATGCCATCAACCACAGAATCCTGGGTTGAAACCAATTTTCAGCTGTTTTCTTATATGTGATTGTTGTGACACACCACAAACTGTCTTCTGCTGATTTCTGAAAGAACAAGATCTTACCAAATCAAAATTAAAAATTATCCAAGTGAGAATTCTCTCTGATCTCCTGCTGCTGATTGCTATCCCTGATTGTCCAATTTACATCTGTCCAAGCTGTAACGAAAAAGATGGAGGAGCAAAGAAAAAGTTGAAGACCTGCAGCTTTTGGCAAACTTTACCACCTGGTGATATATAACATTCAGTTTCTCATTAGCAGTGCATATATATAGCCAGCATATATGGTTATGGTGGAGGTAAAGCTTGGTAGTTAGCCTTATATATATTTCTAGTGTATTGATGAACCTCATTTTGGTGAGTTACTAGAAAAAAAGCAGACAAAATATAGTCAGTCTATACTGACAATAGTCAATCTCCATACTACTTTACTGCTTATGTGCAGATTATGGTGTTGGATTGGGATGTGCCAAATGAAAGGTGCTGCTGCATACATGGAAGATGAGAAGGAGTTAAAGTCTGCAGCCTCGGTCGTGCCTCGCAGCGCTGTTCTGCATGCCAAAGGTCTCCCATCTCTGTCCCCACTGAATTAGAGCCATGGTCGGGCACCGCATTTCCTGACAGGGCTGTGGACTTCGTCCTCCCTCCACATTTTGACATGAAGTTATTCTAGGCCCACGTTCCCTCACCAGGAAAAAATCCTAAGCCCTCAGTGGCCCTTTCCCAAAGCTGTGGGGCCTTTTTCGTGCCAGCCTGCTGCTTTCTGTTGACTGCTTGTGTTTCTCTTCGCACTAAAGAACATGGCAACATGCTGCTTAAATAGAAGCCCATTGGTCTGGGGAAATTCCTCAGCTGTTGGTAGCACCACCAACAAAGTCCTTCTCCAGGATCAAACCAGTGTCTGAGTCACTGCCCTCATTTACCCTGCTTGCTTAAAATTATTGTCAATGTTTCCATCCTTTTTCACAGAGATGTGGCTACATCCTTGGAAAGGGATGGGCAGAGGCAGTGCAGCTCGCTGGTAATATTTTGCTTCTTCATGTCTCTGAAAGATCTCTAGAGATGTTAAAACAGGACGAGGAGGTAAGCCAAGAGGATGATTTGGTCCCTCTCCAAAGCATGGTTTGCTAGCATGGATAGGACCTGTCAGTGGACTCCCAGCATGGGGTTATTTTATCATGAATTATTACATTAACTAGCATGCTTAAAGCAGCCAAATGTGAATCAGTGCCAAATACTTGATACCCCATTTGCTGTCACAGATAGTTAGAAATGTTCTAAATTCTCCCAGTCTGGCCCAAAGCAATCTGCTTCACAAAAACAGAGGTCTTTCTCTGAATACTTTTTTTTTTCCAGGTGAACCAGAAGAAACTATTTCCCTTTGCCTTCCCATGAAATTTTTCTATAGGAGTAGACTTAGGCTTTTGCTCTCTTTTGAGGCATGACTATCTCATATGGCCCCTATCTGTTTCCTCAGATCTCCATTTTGTGAATATTCTGTTAATTGGAGAGAGGGTTTCTGTCTTGCAAGTCCCAAACATCTTGCAGCAGCAATATTAGCAGTAGTAAATATTTAGATTAACAATGTCTTCTCATTTAAAACACTCAAACATTTCCTAACCTTGTCTTAAGGTTAAGGTATAATATCCTTCCACTAGCAAAACTCTAAAGAGTTTGTAAAACTTTAAATGGCTGAGGAAAAAAAGAACGGGCAATATCCTAGCTCTCCTGCAGTCTGTCTGGTCCGAAGCTTCAACTTGAGAGTTACACAAACCTTTCTTCAGAGATATTTTTAATTTCCAGGTGTCTGCTGGACATATGCTGTCCCTGTGTGAGGAGTCAGCAACTGATCAGAGAAATTTGGGGTAGGAATCATCTCATTTATCTACTTGAATTTTAGACAGTCCAAGCTAACTAATCCATGCCTCCTCTGGGAAGCAGTGTGTCCCTCTCTACTGATTAGAGATGGACTGGACAGTAAAAACTTACAGCAGTTGCCTAACTAAGATAAGGGAGATGAATTCCTCCTAAAATCTCTTTCTTCCCAGAGCCACAATATGTGTTGATACTCTTTACCTAGATAACGCAGAGCACATTAAGATCAGCCTGCAGTATTAAGCCTACAGTAAAGTCAGGTACCTACATAAATCTATCTGGCTTCTTCAGGGCTATTTTGGCCTCTTGTCTCTGTTTTAAGGCCTTTTGATAGACAGATCCCCTCTTTCTTTATTCATATGCTTCCTGACTTTCTTGCAATATCCTTAGCATCATCTCTCTCACATTGGTTTAACACAGTTTTAGATTTAATACTATTACTATAAAGGAGAACAGTATAAAAAACTGTCTGTGCCATTTACTACAGTCAGTAAAGCTGATTTTTTTTTTTTGGACTGAGTTAGCATTTTTTTCTCTTCTTGCAAAGCAACATTTTTGTTAAAAAAGCGATAGAGCTCAGTTAATCCCAGAAATAAAATGGTTGCTATTCAGTGTTGTGATAGCTTTTGAAACAAGAAAACCTCTTTCTCTGTTCACTGCAAAAGATTAAGAGACTGTTAAGTTAAAAAGTTATTGGCTCTGCTTAACACTTGCTAAGCACAGTATAGACTGTTTTATCCATTTGTACTCTCTCACTTGTCTCCTTCATATGTCTTATATAATAATTTCCAAAGTCAGAAACAAAAAAAGGCACCAGCTAAGATAAAATGGCACAAGATTAAAAAAACTTAGCAGCCGTAGAACCTGGCGAGAAAGAACAAAGAAGTTTAGAAATCATCATATTTTATAGCATTAGAATGCCACACATTAAATATAGATCTTGCTGCTGATTATATTGTTACACATTCCATTGTTCCCATGCCATTGCCCTTCAGGACTTTATAACTTATGTAATTCCAAGATCTGACACAGCTAGAGTGAAATGCATCTGATCTCAATGAATGGCATCAGATGAAAAAAAAGTGGATTTTAAGAGAAAAAAATAATTTTAATTTTCCTTCGAGTCTATTGATTGGTGACGGATGTTACCATTCCCATTTAATTACTCTTGATTCATTTTCCAAATAAAAATATAGATAGATGTCAAAGTATTTGAAGTCATCTAGATAAAAAGTTCATTTGAACAAGTTGTCTTTCTTTTTTTTTTCCAGATTTTCCATATTAAAGGAAACCTCATTCAGAGTGGTGCCTGCAGTCTTATTTTTTATGTTATAGGTCTCAAGTGTTATAGTGAAGGAAAGTTGCATTACTCAGCTCTGTGACCTTGATTGTTATCAAGCGCTAGGAAGACACGTTGATGTGGGAATAGGAGGCGGTGATTCAGGAAGAAGGACTCTTTAATAGGCACTGACACAACACTCCAGCATGCGCCTGGGTCAACAGAAGCACCTCAAACTGAAGCTCCATGGCTCCAGTGCATTCAGAGCTAAAGATATGAATGGACTTAATAAAACTTATTTATAAGAAACTCCAAGAAATGGACATTTTTAAACTAAATACATAGTTTGATTTTTTTTTTTTCTTGGAATATGAGCACACACATTGGTGGATAAAGAACTGATACAAAGTAAGTTGTCTTTCTCACTTGTACTGATAGAGTAAAATCTCTGCCCTGCAAGTGTCCAGATAGTAAGCCGGACAAAAAATGAAAGGAAGAGAAAAGCTGTTAATTATGAACATTTATAATTAAATAATTGGCACTATTTTTATTCAGAAATCTATTTGATGCTTTTCCTCTGCATGATCTTTACAGGAAATATATATCGCAGTAATTTTCCTCATGAGAGAACACGGTCATGTTCCAAAGCAAGGTTCATTTTCTTTACTCTCTAAAAGACTAGCAGCATATGTATCTTAATACAAGATATTCTGTATTTTAGGAGGAAATTGATAGGACAAACATCGTTATTACAAGGCCATATGTAGGTGATTTTGTGATATGATTCAGGAAATGTTTAATTAACTTAAAAGATAAAAAAAAATGCTTGCAATAACAACTGAAAGGATCAGGATTAAGAAGGACAAATTCATCCTGATTCTTGGAAACAAGGGACATCTTGTTGTCATCCACAGTCAGCCTTCTAGCTCATCTCAGGTACTTGTGGTACTCCTTAAAGAGAGTGATCTGGGTCTGGAGGAAGATAACTGAATATAAGCACTCGACATAGGTGTGCAGATTTCCAACCATTAACTGACACCTTTATATGGCCCATTGTAGATCCTGGGCCTGAGGTCAGAGACTGCTACCTTGGAGCATGACCCCTGCTAAGGCTGAGAACCTGCCGAGCAGCAGGTTGTGCCCTCCTCACCCCTGCAGTTACATGGTTCACAGGCAAAACAAAGGGGAGACAGGAGCTTTCCAGATAAATTGCACTGGTACAGGAATGTGAAATGATGCAAATTATTGCTTCATTTTAAGACCACTGGTGGCTTTTCATCTTTTATTGGTGAGACCTGTTAGCACTGAGCTCTTCTATTCATTTTTCATTGGGGATACTTGTACAACTAGTAAGTTGTCTGGCAGGGCTTCAAGGGATTCAGATTTCGGTCCTATAAAGACTGCAGTGAAACTATGCAGCTTCATAACTGGTGCTTATCAAGCACAATACTTTACTCTCTAGAGTCCTACCATCCACCTGAAAAATATCTAGTTTAGACCAATGAAATTTCCCAAACATGGTTACAGATCTTGATCATGCTTCTTTTGTAAAGGTGTAAACAACATTTCAAGCTGCCCTCTGGATTTTGTGTTCCGGAATTTTCCTTTGATGTAGGATCTTGTAATTTGTACTAAATCACCAGTCTTTTTTAAATGCAATACTTAATCATGCTTCATTCTAGGAGTCCTGACTTAATTATAGACCCAAAAAATTGGGAGTAAATTTTATTTTATTTTTTTAAATTTGCTTCTAAAGACATCTCCATATCATGCAGCAGCATAACTTTGTGTTATTACATAAAATACTACTATTTTGTGTTATTTCATAAGATATTACTATGTACAAATAAAATTCTATTTTGGAAAAGACCATTTCACTTTGGAACAATCCCTACAGAAATGTATTTCACTGTTCTGCTAAAATATCAACAGCTGAGAAGCGTGAGAGATTACTTGGCATTCTTAGAGAAGACTTTGCCCTCACTAAAAGAAAGCTACAGTGTTACAGCTTCAAAACCTCTATTATTATAATTAATAAAGTCTTGTTTGCCAGTACTCCTCCATGCTGTTTTGCTGACGGGGAATGTGAAGAAATTAGATATTCAGAATTAAAGTCTTAATGCAAACAAAATGTGCAGGAAAAAATTAAAAAGCGGTGGAAAATTAAGTCTATATCTCTGAACTCCTGGGAAGGCTGGGTTTGATTACTGGAGTCCAGAGCATTGGGAAAAAAAACAATGCCTGTGTTATTTAAGTATAGCCCAAATCAGCTGGAGTCCAAAATAGCACCAGGTAGCTTCACCTTGGGTAAGCTTTTCAGCCTAAGCTCTCCTATAGGTCTCTGCTATAGATATTCGGGGAAAGTTCCTTTTTTACCTTTGATAGGGCTCAGTATCTTCTTTCTTTGTCTCTCCTGTGCTGAGGTTTGTTGTGAAAAAAAGAGGGATCCCTGGTTCTGCCTCCTGTCACACACTTCAGGCCCTTTAATTGCCATGGAGATGATCCCAAAATGCATTTCAAAACCTCAGTCCAGTGCAAGACATCATAGTAGCCATACTCAGATGATCACAGCATTCCTGTGGCCTATGTCCTTTGCAATATGGCCAAATGATGACAGCAGTCACCCTGGATTGAAATGAAAATTCCTCTTAGGCAAAGTCAATCTTCCAAGGACTGTTACTTAAGTTACAAAAAGGGACGCAATCCCCCTTCGCCCCTTATTAAGCAGTAATCAGATGAAAAAATACACTAATTCTGAGAGCAAAGCTAGCTTGCTTTCTCTGAATGCCTGTTGCACTACAGGATCATGCTCCTTCATATTTGGTTCTTCTCAAGATTCATCAAAACTGGGCAAGTGTTTAGGCATTAAGTCCTAGGTAGAGGACTTTGTAAATGAGCAAGGTATAAGCTTCAGGGCACTTGAATTAGCCATCTGATTAAATTTGCTAGAACTTTTAGAGGTGAAGTAGTGAGTTTTGGCTTGGTGTTTACAGACCTGACTGCCAGCAATCTTCAGATTCTTCAAAGCTTTTTGAAATCTCACCCCACACAACCTCAGGAAGCTAGGAGGGCACAGACCCTATATTTCCTTCCTGGAATGTAAAGATTGCCTTTACGCATAGCTCCTGTGGGAAATACAGCAGGCAGAAGGAGGGAGAGGAGAGCATCTGTAACCCTGGCTGCTATTTCAGTATAACATGAAGCCAAAGCACAGCCTGGCCCCAAATTAATCCATGGATTACTTTTTTTTTTTTCTTAAAAGAATAATTGCATTCAAGTATGGCTTTTTTGTAGATGCAAAAGAAGACTGACTTCGGTTGTGGTGTTTGGTTGCATATTTTTCCTGGTGTCATTCTAAGAAAAGCAAAGATAGTCTGTGAGATGGATAGAGATCCAGTTAATAAAGACATGCATGAATTTCTCACTAATGGATATAACACTGAATTCACAGGCATCCTCAATTGCTAATGGAACCTGAAAATTGTCAAGAAGATGTTGAAGTTCCATTTGGCGTGACGCACACCCCTCCTCTTGCTGACAGCTCTGCAAAGTTACATTTTTTAAAACATATTTTCTTAATGCATTTTTTGGCTAACCCAGATGTCCCCATTACCTCCAAAGTGCTTTAGTCTAATTCACATTAACCAGCTTACTGAGATACCAACAACATTCCTTTTATCCAGGATCAATTGACCAGACTTACAGAACTGCTGATATTTAAAGAAAGTTCAAGCCCTTTTCTGACTGCTGTAGGGCTCTGAATTTCTCATTTATGTGGCTCATTAAGCATATTTTACCATCTAAGCACATAGTCTGCAAAGTCTGCTTTAATATTTCCAAAGATGACCTCCTTTCTTTTCTCCTATTAAAGTTGCCCATACTGATAGATAGCAAGGAGCAGTGGTTTCTAAACTGGAGAACAAGGAGACACTGACATTCCTCAGACCTTCTGAGTCACAGCAGTCATAGCATGAACCTTTTAAATGAACAGACCACAAAAACTTAAGTTAAATATGCTTAAGCTAAACAGTGCTTTCACACAACACCAATTATTCACCCCACTTTAGAAGTCATTTGCATAGACTCAACCAAACTTGGTCTTCTGAGGTCTCACTAAACTTGTGGTAGGTCTGTGGGGTGGCAGAGATGTCCATAAGGCCACAGATGAATTTACAGTTACCAAAGAAGATATCAGAGAAGAACACAGAATTACAGGAGTGTTGAGGTTGGAAGGGACCTCTAGAGATCATCTCATCCAACCTCCTGCTCCAGCAGGGACACCCAGAGCATGGGGCACAGGGTGGCATCCAGGCGGGTTTGGAAGATCTCCAGAGAAGGAGACTCCACAGCCTCTCTGGGCAGCCTGTGCCAGGGCTCTGTCACCCTCACAGGAAAGAATTTCTTCCTCATATGGAGACAAAACTTTCTGTGTTTCAACTTGTACCCATCCCTCTTTGTCCTATCACTTGCTACCACAAAGAAGAGTTGGCCCCATCTTCATTACATTCTCCCCTCAGGTATTTGTACATATTGATAAGATCCCCTCTCAATGTTCTCCAGGCTAAACAGGCCCAGCTCGCTTAGTCTTTCCTCATATGACAAATGCTCCAGTCCCTTAATCATCTTTGTGCCTCTCTACTGGACCCTCTCTAGAAGCTCCACGTCCCTCTTGTCCTGGGGAGCCCAGAACTGCCCCCAATACTCCAGGTGCAGCCTCACCAGAGCTGAGCAGAGGGGCAGGATCCCCTCCCTCCACCTGCTGGCAACGCTCCTCCTGGTGCAGCCAGGATCCCATTGGCCTTCTTGGCCACGAGGGCACATTGCTGCCTCATGGTTAACCTGTTGTCAGCCAGGACTCCCAAATGCATCTCTGCGGAGCTGCTTTCCAGCAGGTCAACCCCTAATCTGTCCTGGTGCCTGGGGTTATTCCTCTCCAGGTGCAGGACCCTGCACTTGTCCTTGTTGACCCTCATGAGGTTCCTCTCTGCCCAACTCTTCAAGCTGTCTAGGTCCCTCTGAATGCAGCACAGCTCTCTAATGTGTCAGCTGCTCCATCTAGTTTTGTATCATCTACAAACTTGCTGAGGGTGCACTACATATATACTGCGTGGGGGTGGAGTCCTGAAATGGGATTGGTGAAAGACAAATTACAGACATAGTCCCTATATGATCTATAAAAACTTTCTGCTGGAGTTTCTGAAGAAGTGTTGATAGAAATATCAAAATATTCCATCTCCATATTCAGCACTGCCAGAACTAAATGGTATCATGATTGATTTTTTTTAAATTTAATATAGGATCTTTAATTCCATAAGCACTTTCTGCATGAAAAATTTTAACAATATTGAATTTTGAAAAAAAAAAAGGTTTAATTCTTTTCACTAAATCAAAATTAATTCAAATTTTGAAATGTCAAAATCCTCTGTAGAAGAGCATCCCTGGCTTCTGTGCATCCGTGCATCCTTCATTTCTATATTTTCTACTATAGAAGAAAACAAGGCAAATAATCTCACAGTGGAAAGATACTATAGACAAATTCAATTACTGGCTACAATTCACCAGTATCTCCACCATAACAGAATATTTTTCTGTTGTGACAACCAACCTTGACATAGATCACAGAAGCAATTCAAGTGATAGGTTATCATGCTGGATTTTGCCATTGAATTAATGGAATTGATTCATCTGATTTTTTTCTCAGGCAACTCTTCTCATGCTTCAGTAAAAGATCCTAAGCAGAAGGTTCACTTACCAGATCTTCTTTTAGCTTCATAGATAATATTTTTTTTTCAGTGGGTATTGACTGCAATGGAGTGCATGTATATAATCATGTATATATCCCTTCTTTTTTCTAGTAGCCTAGTATATATGTCTATAACTCAGTAAAATTCACACACGCTTGATGCTTATCTTCTATTTACATAGTTACGTTGGTTAGGGCCAGACCAGATGACCACTAAATATAATATTCTGAGTCTTAAGTCAAATGTCAACAAAGTCCACGTCTAAAATATATATCTTTTTCATATATATATGTATGCATTTTCAACATAAATCACTTACAAAACTCCACCACATCAATTAGTCACAGGTGTAGGTGTGCTGCATTAGAATTATCACTCTAATGTAAATATTTTTCCTTTCTCTTTTTTGGAATTCAAATTTCTAGGGAATATATTAAAATTAAAACACTAAGATTTGCAATGCCTTCCTACCTGTAACTGAATCTGGAAGCTGCCAAATAAAAACTCTTAGGATTCATATCTCCAATCATTTTGGAGAGAAACTTTCAACAAAGGCCAATGACTATTCCATATTCAATCCAACTCTGTTTCAAATGGACTTCCCTACTGCCTGACTGACTTATATCAAGCTCACAATAAGTCCCCATATTCCCCTATACACACAGGAAATTCAGATCAGCAGAGGATCAAGATAAGTTAATATGAAAGGAAGAGTGCAGCATACCTGAAGACTGTGGCCAGGTATTTGCCTCCATAAATATAAATTCTTCCATTACTGTAGTTCCAAATTTCCCTGAAAAATCCTACAGTGAGGTGGGATATATGAGGCACAAGAAGATTTGTGTAGATTTTTAGGACTTTGGGGAAGCTATGCTAGTCTCTTGAGTCTCTTGAAGACTTACTCTGGGAAACTGGGCTTAGCTATCATAGGAGGCTTCATAACCACTTGTGCTCTGCCAGATTGTGTATACTAATTTACTGGATTAATATTTTCTTCCATCATTGGGTGTGATTTTAGTAATGACTGAATGCACGAAACTGACATCTCTGGCAAATGGAGGCCTATATTTGCTAACAAAACAAGAACTCTATCCAAAGTTTATAACCTCAGTCACTTTTTCTCAGGAGGTTTTTTGGTTGGAATTTCCTTGGGTGGGAGAAGGGCAGCTGTGGACATGGTCATTCCTGCATCAGAACATGTCAAGTCTGGGACACTAGACTGGCAGGGAATGGCCTCTGTGTGTGTGTTTGTGTGTGCATGAGAGAGAGAAAGAGAGATGATGAGGGTCAGAGGATACCCTCCTCAGGACAGAAATGAGCCTTTCAGATGTAATTTCTGGACAGGTGGATCATGACCCTTGACATTTTCAAAGTCCTGCACAAACCTGTAGCTTTGAGAATCTCATTAGCTTTAATGGGAGTGTTGCTCAAACCTCCCACATTGCCAAAATATTTGGTAATGTAGTGGAACAATGCAACAAAATCTCTCCATACTGCTGCTTTCAGCTTCTCTTTCCCCTGTCCATGCCTCTTCTCCTTTCTATATACTGCATTTCTTTCCCTATCTATTTCCATCACTTTTACTTCTTTCTCTATCACTTTACTTCTCTTTTTATTTTTGACATTGATAAGCATTTTTAATTCTTATACTCTCCTATCTAATTAATCATCTCTCTAAATAACTTCCAGGGTTTTGTGATTGCTTCCACGGCTGATGCTGCCTTTTCTTTTTTGATCTTCATGCAGATTAAGCCCTATTCTTGCGTCCCTTGACTCCTAAGAAAATTCCTTTCAGAAAGAAGTTGGATAACCTGATGTATATTTCTTTATACTCTTTCTATATTAATCTGCAGGCCTTCTTCTGTTCTTCATATGGTAGGCATACTCCCTGAACGTCTTGTGTCTGGATCCAGTTTTCTTTACTGCAAATACCGCTGATCATGGTTAGCTTTTAAATCACAGTAACAAGGCCAGCAGAATGCAGATCACTTGCATTTGACAGCCTGGTGCAAGAAGGAGGGAGCGAAAGCCGTACTGTTCAGAGTGATTATGCAGTTCACATTAAACAGATAATCAGGGAAGAGAGAAGCCTCCTGGTTTGCACCTTTCAAATAAAAAGCCAGACTTGAATGAGCAAACACATATATATATATTTCCATATACAAAGTATAATTTGTTTTCTGAGACTCAAACCTCAAGACATTTTCAGATTTCCAAAATGATTCTTTAGAATTATGGTCCCATGATTGTTCTGAACAAAACTAAAGGGAAAGTTATGCTGTACAGTGCCATGGAGATCTTACTAACCATGGAAATCCTTCCCTCATCCACACCATCTCACTAATGTAAGGGAATAGGAACTTCTTTCCACAGATGGCTTCATCATTTGACCCTGTACTGTCAATTTTGACTAATCTTCTTCTACTGTAGACCAAACCAAGCAATAGTCTCCCTATCTTTGCCCACTTTGGAAAGACTTTTTATCTATGTGCCCAAAGTCAGGTCTTACCATTTTGCAGTAAAGCCTTGATTTCCATGGAATTTCAAATGCTGTTTGTGGTCTCTAAGCAAGTCCTAGTTCATACAAGGAAATGCAACCTGCACTAGTAGCAGCATCAGTGCACGTTGAAGCACAGCCACGGACCCTGTGGTCTCTGTCCCAGCATGGAGGTGAAGGGAGCACCTATTCGTTGCCAGCCTGGTAGCACAGCTCGGCTGCCCCAGGAGCTGAAGTCCACACAGAGCTGCCCTCTGCTCCTCTGAGTTCAGGAGCACCAGCTGATCCGTACAGAACCCACAGAGCAAAGAACAGCAAGTTCAGAATGCAGCCCACAGAGCTGCGTCCCGCAGCAAGGGGTGGTGACCGTGAATGTTTTAAAAAAATCAAACACAGAAAACATCTGTGCCTCTTCTCTGTCCAGGTTTATTTTTCCAATACTTGACATACCACAAATAGTTCAGTATGACTCCTCCATCAGAACAGAAGAAAAATTTCTTGAAAAAAAAAAATTCTTGAAAAAGAATATTTCTACTGATATGGCAAATTTGATCAAAAGGTCCATATTGCCCCCCTGTCCCACCCGCCCAATTTTTTCGTCTCCTCTCTCTACTTCTCTCTTTTTAAAAATCACTTTGCTGCCCTGTCGGGCTGATCAGCCTGTCAGCCTCTTGCTGCTTCTGGGATGTTTGGCCGTCTTCAGAGAATCATATGACTTCAGTTACTTGGGGGGCTCCAGCTGTGCTCTTAAATGTCATGGACAGAGGTAACAAAAGGGGAGAGGGTTAAGAGAATCAAATGTGTTATTAGACTTTCTTTCCTTTTTTTTTAATTCTCTTGCAGAAGATGTAAATCACATGCCTGGCAAGCAGATTTGGGGATGTCACATGCGGGTTTGTTTGGTTTTTCCCTGATTATGTCCCCAAACATTTGCTATTTCTTACATTTTTTCCCTTGTTTGTCTTACTCATTCCTCATTTATTTCTATTTAAGTCCAAAGGGTCAGAACCTAGGATAAAATTTTGACAGCTCCTGCAGCTGATACAAGAGCTTTCTCATCCAAGCTATTTGGGAACCTATTCTGGATTGCTCACCATTGAAATGTACTCTGGCCCCTTTCTCTGCTGGCCCATAAACTACAGCGCCTTGCCTCTGACAGACAGAAACTACCTCTCAGGAAAAATTGCCAGTACACACAGCATTCAGATATTCAAATATTCAGATACATCAATGTATTCAGATATTCAAAGGAAATTAAGACCAAATGCTTAAAGTAGTTTGTGCTGAGGTTCCTTAATTAACCTATGAGACCAAGGCATCCTCTCCTGGATGACATTCCTCACCAATTCACCAGGGGCAATGCAATGGGGAGCCATCATCAAATAAGATGAAGAAGAGTTACTGACATCCTCACACATCACCTTTCAGGGCTACTGACTCCTGCAACATTTGTCTCCTGTGACCATGGGGAGAATAGGTTGAAAACTCCCCTAATTTAAAAAAAAAAATCAGAAGTTTCTGAGATGTAAGGAAGTGCAGAGTTATGTTCAGTGAGTTAATTTTGCTGGGATTAAATGGCCACAGGAAAAATGGAAGCACTTTTATTTCTTTTCTCCTCCTCCTGGTGCTTTTCCAGTACCCACCACTGCAACCTGTGAAGAAATTACAAGATGATCCTTTTCCTTTCATACAGACCCCCTATGCCAGTCTAAAGCCAAGGCCTGAGGCAGAAAGGGGCATTTTCTGCACATATTTTCCTCAAGCTGCTGATGCTCTTCAGGCATAAACCCATTAACCCTTCAGAGGCCTCAGGAGCCCTGCTCCTTCTCATCCAGCTTCCTCCAAGGGGCACCTGCAGGACAGCATCTTGCTACAGGCCACCTTGTCTACCCACTGTGAAAGCCAGATACCCAGCAGGACTCACTGGCAACTGGAGGCACCCCCAGACCTGCCTGTCTCTGCCACCCCCAGGCCTCCTCCAACCAACCCGGTTGCATCTCAGTCTAGCCCTCGTCCACTTTGATGCTCCTTGATGCTACAGTGGTTCCAGTTCCAGCCTCACCATGGTCCTGCGTTTGCCCAGCCACCAGTGCCCAAAATATTGGCTTTACCATTACAACCTGCCAACTTTTACTTATTATTTACTTATTACATTGCTTTTTACTTATCTACATAAACTTATTACATTTACTTATTACATTGTTCAATCAAATGTCTTTTCTCTCTCAAATGGACATAGTGACTGGCTACTTCCATTAAAAGATTATTAAGACTACCAATTTAAGGGTTTTTTTTTTTGAAAAACAGAATTGTGTTCATATGATTCATTTCTCAGGTTTCTCTTAAGAAAAAAAAATGGCATTTTTTTTTAACAAAAGCTCAATTCCTTCCATTTTTGAAATTTTAAAGTTCTTCAAAGCTGAAAAGTCAAGATGAAGCTGAAGAAAAATTTCCTGAGGATTTACTTTGACAAGTTTGCCATAAAAAGATTTGGCATTTGCCTTCTGGCTGCAATTATACTGCAATCAGGCTGTACTGGAACTGTGAAGAAAGTTTAGGGGAAAAATAATTTAAGTATAATTTTGCCTCTCTATGGATAGCTGAAAAAAATTGTTTTTTAATTGGGAAATTAATATGTAGCAATGCTTGGGAAGAAATCCACATGGTCTGTGCATGAAACTACATTTTTTTCTCTAACTATTTTGCTATTCTTTAAATACATTAAATGCTATGACTAGGACTCGAACTGTAGTTTGTTTGGGAATACTTCATGACACATTCAGATGTACCGAATTATGAATATTTGAATGGATTATCTCAGTTTCTGAGATTAGGTTCCTAGTGATTATTCTTGTTTCCCATTAATAGACTCTGCTACTTATTTGGGCCTTTCTGGATATGATTTTGCTAGAGTGATCGTGTAAAATGAGCAAACATATTTGATTTATTGATATGCTTATGTTTAATTCAGTATCTGTGGACCCATAAGTGTGATTTGAGGGGTGAGGGTGGAAGGATAGGGGACAGTGCATTTACACGCAGATGAAAAGGAACCGGGATCATCCAACCCATACTTGTTTGAGTATGTACAACCGGATACTGATTCTAGAGAGATTTTCCACAGACTATCAGAAATAGAATATGAAACTTCACAAATAACAAATCCCAAATCACTGCAGCCATTTCTGTGTCACAATGAGAGCTCAAAGAGCACAGGTTTTCTGAGTTTTACAATTTTTATAAGTAGATTCTCTAGTTTTCAGCTAACTCACAGAGAGCAGTTACACACCACAAAAGGGAACATGTTAGCTGTCACTATTGTATTATCTTTATTCATAACTGTTGTTTGATATACATGTAATGAAATTAGAAAGGCTGCACATGTGTTCACCACCTGAACAGATGAAAACATCATTGTGAGAGGGCAGGAAGATAAAATATGTTCATCCACAGTTCCAAGGTGCAGGCCTGCATCTGTTAAGTATTTACTTTTATAAACTAACTTAGAAGAGATTTGACTATCCAAGACCAGGAAAGGAGATCTATTAACAGAAGACTGCAAGATGGAAGATTTTTTTTTTCTAGGGAATTAAGATTTGAAGTCTTGGGGAATAAAAACACACTCCTTTTAGCAATTGTGTTTTAAAACTGATCTAATTTCATAAGCTCAAGGGAACTTTGTTAAAGCATGTAAAGAGAAACTTGAAAAATAAGCAAACATTTAAATGTAACATCTGAAATGTTCAGTGCTATGTTGCATAAACATTCACTGTATATTTCTTCTCCAACTCCTCTCTATTTTTCTGCCACAAAATGAATCAAATCAAGAAGCAAAACATAGAAATGAATGTACATAAACTTTGTTAGACTTCAAAAAAGATTTTTTTTTCTCCTATCTCCCCAGGATCAGACAGGAAAAAACAAGACTTGCATTTGTAATGTCTAAAGGGTAAGAGCAGGGAAACTAGTTGAAAGACTTGTTGGGGTATGTTCCCAAGTTTGGCGATGCTGTTACCTGAGCCAGGGACAACTGTCATTGCTTCTTTTATGCCAATGGAGTTATGGTAATTTTCACCATCAGAGGACTTTGCCAGACGTATTTAACAATGTTAATACAGTTTTCTCAGTGCAAGAACTAGCATTGGTGCAAATATATATTTTATCCTAGTGAAGTTAGTTTGGATAAAAGGCTCCTCCCCAGCTATATGAAGGAGCACAGGGGTACAGTGTCTTCAGTTGATGAAGGAGCTGTTGGGAGGCAGGTAGATGTAGGAGCTCTGACCATGAGACAACTGGAAGAGCTGGGTACCAGAGAGACCAGGAGGTCCAGGACAATTACTGGAGAGACACCCAGAGTGCAGATTGAGATGTGGGTCTATGGCATGTTGGAGTGCAGCAAGGGAGGCTGCACCAGCAACTGCAGTGGGGCCACAGGCCTTGGGAACTCATGTGTCCAGGTGCCTGTAAATGGGTAGACTAGGAATCCAGGAGTCACCTACTGGTGTCTTGAGACACCAGTACATAAATATATATATAAAAGTATATATATATAAAAAAGTATATATATAAAATCATGTTGACATTTTCAGCCTGATTCCCATACATGCTTTCCAAGTGGGTTCTAAATGTACGTGTTTGTAGATGAGTTGTAGGTGAGAGTTAAAGAGAGATGAAAGTGGAATCATTTTGCTTTGTGCATCATTTTTTCTCCTTTAATGGTGTCAATATTAGTATTTAAATTAATTCCTCCCTTGCTCAAAAATGATCTGAAAGTGTGAGGATTTTGCTTTTCCTCTGACTTAAGTTAGTTTTATGTGTGACTGTAAAGAAGCCCACTCAAAATAATTTTAGAGATTTCCCACGTGGCTTCTCCAATCTTCTCTTTAAGTTTTAACTGGAGAAGGCAATATAGTAAAGATTCTGCTGGACTGAATCCCAGGATAATTCTTCCTTCTTTTTTCTGTGTTTACGGAGAACCATGACTCATCTCTCACACACACTATCATGCTAAAAGGGAATATACCTTCATGCTTTCAGCATCGCTGATTTCTGCACTCTGTGGATATCTTCTGTTGTTTCTGTGGGCCATTTCTGGTTCACATACCATGGCAAGCCTGACAGAGAAGATCTCTCTTTTTTAAACGGGGAACTGTGTGAATTTTGGCATTTTCAGGAAACTGCAGTTTGTAAAATTAAGGGCTGGCAAGTGTTAACCTTCTCTTTATGAACTCAAATATTTGACTGATCCAAACCATAGAAATACTGAATTGTAAACGCATATTCACGTTCTGTTGTACGTTAAGAAATGGGGGGATTGACTGTTGTCATGATGAGGCAGCCCCATTTGCCCTGGTGAATTGGATCACACTTCAGTTTTTTTGTCTAGTCTAGCTTTAAGTGACGCAAGACTAGGGAGCTCTGGTTTCTCTGAGCAACGGGGCCTCTGCCTTCTGAGGGGATGAGACAGCTGGAAAAGGAAGGTAATACTGGCACCTTCCCAACTGATGTGGCATTCAGGTTGCCAAGCTTCCAGCCTAGTCCTTTCTTCCTTCTGTAGCAGCCTTGAGATTTGTGGGGCTAGCCAGGAAATTATGTGTATTAGGCACTAGAGTTGAAGCACCACTCACATTTTAAAGATTAGTTGGCCTGGACTACCAAGAGGAATATTTTCCTAGTTGCCACACAGGAGCCGACATGAAATGAGCTCTGCTCTTCACCCACATCACTCTGCAACATGTAGGCAGTTAATCTACTCCCTTCTTTGGACTGGGGCAAATGAAAATCACACTTGTGAGGTCAGTGGAGGCAAGAATCAGCCTATTCTCACACATGCAACTTTCTCACATGCAACTGCTGACCTCAGAAGACCCAGGTCTGAAGTTTCTAAACCTGAGACGAACTGCAATATTTAGAGGAGCTCTCTCTCTTTTCAAAGACCTTCTCAGGAAGAAGTTATCTTGTCTGGAACTGACAAGAACTGACTTAAACTTGAATTCATAAGACATTTCTGGAGCTCTAGCAATAAAATCAACAGTTCTCACTGCAAAAGCACTGAGAGCACATAATCACACATAGAGGGACTACAGATGTAGATAATTTGTTCTATATTATTCAATAGCTTCACGGCAATGGCACATTTCCAGATCATGGAAAACTTAGGTACTACTCCTTATTTTGAATACCATCACCTACTAAGTTAAACAGGAGGTAGACACATTAAGTCCTTTTCCTAACTTCTTAGGCTCAATCCAGTGAAGATATTAACATTATGTATAGGAAAGACATAATCTGTGAACTCCTCTATCTCTTCTCCATTGAACTAGACTTCCAAACAGCCTGGCACCAGAATAAAATCAGGCACCTAAAGGATTGCACAAGCTTTGGAGAATCTCTGCAGCACAAAAAGAAATACCGTTATTTTTCCCTGCATATACTATCCCTGATCATAGAGTTTGTGCTGAATGAATGCTTAAAAAAAAGCTGAATTAAAACATTATGACTGATTAAGTCAATAGATTTTTTTTTGTAAATACATTCCGAAGAACTCCACAAAAACATTCATTTTTGAAAATTGTATTATTTATTATTGATTTAATTTTTTTAAAAATTATTGTGCCAAGTTAACAGCACTTGGGATGAGGAAGACAAGAGCTGTGTAATCCTGGGGGGCAATCTAATATGCTATTTAAAGCATAGCTTAAGTTTCTGCTGAAGAAAATTGGCAACAAGCAAAGGTTACTTGGCTTGTCTAGAATCATCTTTTAACACATTTTTTTCTCCTGAGACTAGCCACACATGTTGCTTCTTCTGTGACCTTCTTACTGTGTTCCTTGTTTTTAGAAAATGAGTTAAGTAGATTATTTTCTGGAGAAAAGTTATTTTTTGAGAAGCGCATACGTCCGTGTCCTGTGCTTTATCTTCTGTAGGCTTTGTTTATAATAGTATGCTTGCTTGAGTGAATAAGTCTGATGAGACCCGATGTTATAAACCAAGTTATGAGTTTATGAACTACAACTAAATTCCCTCAAGCAACACGTCTTCCCTGATCCTGGCCTAGATTTGTGTTTCTCTTTGTATGACTCATTCTTTTTTAGCATTGCAGTCAGATCTTGTACAGTATTTCCTACATACCAGAGATCTCAACTGTGCTACACCATCCTAAATCCATGACCTAAAAGCAGTAAGTTCTTCCCATAGGGGAAGCTGGGTCATTTCTTAGCCTCAGGGAGAGTAAATTCTTCCTCAAATGTTATGGTATGTAGAAGGAGTGCATTTATTGCTCTACCGGACTAGGCTGGCTGGTGGGTAAGGGCTTTGCCCTAAAGCTGTTCTGTGATCCTGAGAAGACCTGTAGGTGAAAACTCATTTATAACCAATAGATCAGTGATAATCTCTACAAGAATGTAGCAATGAAAGAGGTGTTTACAGGTTAGTGGTTAACAGATTATTTATCAAAATGCTCTGGGTAGTCCATATTGATGCACCACTAAGAGCTTTGGGTCATCTTGACAGAAATTCTGCTTATCACACAGGGGAATCAGAGTATGCCTGGGATAACTGGCCGTATAGATCAAGCTAGCACATGCAGGATTCTGTCACAGAGATGCTCTTTTCCCATTCCTGTTAGGTTATCCTGCTTTAATTCTTCAAGGAAGAGCCATCTTTCACAGCAACAGAAGTTTTGTCATGCAAAGGAACAACTGAGTGTACAAGGAATGCAAGAAAGCAGAAGATGTTTTTCCACTGAGTGTAAGACTTGCTAAAACTGAGATTAAGACATTTCCTCAAACAGAAAACCCATGTAGGACATAACTGTTAGGCTTAATAAACAGAGTGAGATGCAAAGGACTCAAAACAGTATGAGACACTGTCATCCAAGTGGTAAAGACGTTCAGCTGATTCTCACTCTGAAAACTGTGCAGAAGATGATACCTATCTTGCAGCATGTCCCCAGTTTCCCTGATCCTCAAATCCCCTTTACTAAGGCAGGCTTGTCTTTAGAGCTGGGGCTGCCTGTAACCTGCAGCCACATTACTTGAGGCAAAAAGCCTCACGATCCCAGGCCCTGGTCCTTATGGGGGACTTCATCCACCTGATGTCTGTAATCACACAGCTAGGAGCAGAGAGTCCAGGAGCTTCCTGCAGAGCATTGCAGATAACTTCTTGATGCAGGTGGTTGATGCATCAACAAGGGGATGGGCGCTGCTAGACCTGATACTAACAAANAGATGCAGGTGGTTGATGCTTCAACAAGGGGATGACCGCTGCTAGACCTGATACTAACAAACAGAGATGGTTTAGTGGGAAATGTGAAGGTTGGGGGCAGTCTTGGATGCAGTGATGACAAGATGATAGAATTCATGATCCTGCGAGGAGGAAGCTGGACAAGAACTAGGATTGCAACCCTGGACTTTAAGAAAGCCAGCTTTGACCTCTTCAGAGAGCTCCTTGAAGGAATCGCCTGGGCAAGGGTCCTAGAAGAAAAGGGGGTCTGGGAAAGTTGGCTAATATTCAAACTCCACTTCCTCCAAGTTCAGGATTGGTGCATTCTTGTAAGAAAGAAGNAAGTTGGCTAATGTTCAAACTCCACTTCCTCCAAGTTCGGGATTGGTGCATTCTTGTAAGAAAGAAGTCGAGGAAGCGGGGCAGGAGAGCTGCGTGAATGGGCAAGGAGCTGTTGGGTAAACTTAATGAGAAAAAGAACATGTACATAATGTGGAAGAAGGGCCAGGCCACATGAGAAGAATATAGGAACATTGTCAGAGAAAGCAGGGATGCAACAAGGAAGCCCAAGGGCCATTTGGAATTGGAGTTAGCGAGAGAGGTCAGGGGCAACAATAAGGGCTTCTGCAAATACATCAGCAGCACGAGGAAGACTAGGGAAGATGTTATTCTGCTGCTGAATGGGGAGAGTGCCTTGGTGACGGAGGATGCAGAGAAGGCAGAGTTACTAAATACCTTCTTTGCCTCAGTCTTTACTAAGGCCAGTCCCCATGAACTACAGAGCCCAGAGACAAGAGAGATAACTGGGAGAGAGGAGGACTTTCTGCTGGTAAAGAAAGATTATGTTAGGGATTATTTAGGCAAACTGGACACCCATGAATCTATGGGCCCAGATGGGATGCATCCAAGAGTGCTGAGGGAACTGGCAGAGGTCATTGCTCATCTTTGAGAGGTCATGGAGAGCTAGGGAGGTGCTGGAGGACTAGAAGAAAGCCAGCCTCACTTCAGCCTTCAAAAAAAGGAAGAGGAAGGAGCTGGGAAACTACAGGTCAGTCAGCCTCACCTCAGTCCCTGGAAACATGTTGGAGCAGTTCATTCGAGAGACCATCTCTAGGTGTGTNGAGTCCCTGGAAACATGTTGGAGCAGCTCATTCGAGAGACCATCTCTAGGTGTGTTAAGGAAAAGAAGGTGATCAGGAGAAGTCAGCATGGATTCACCAAGGGGAAGTCATGTTTGACAAACGTGGTCACCTTCTACGATGAGGTGACAGGCTGGATGGACGATGAGAGAACCGTGGATGTTGTCTATCTTGATTTCAGCAAGGCTTTCAGCTGTCTCCCTCAACTGTCTCCCTCAACTGTTATCCTCATAGCAGAGCTCCAAAAGTGTGGACTGGATGAGTGGACTGTGAAGTGGATTGAGGACTGGCTGAATGGCAGAGTCCAGAAGGTGGTGATAAATGGGACCAAGTCTGATTGGAGGACTGTGGCCATTGGTGTCCCGCAAGGGTCAATACTGGTCTTCAACTTGTTATCCTCGTCCAGTGACTTGGACAGGGGCACAGAGTGCACACTCATCGAGTTTGCGGACGATACCAAAGTTGGGAGGAGTGGCCAACACTCCCAAAGGCTGTGCTGCCATTGAGAGAGACCTAGACAGGTTGGAGAGTTGGGCAGAGAAGAACCTCATGAGGTTCAACAAGGACTAGTGCAGGGTCCTGCACCTGGAGAGGAATAACCCCAGGCACCAGGACAGATTAGGGGATGACCTGCTGGAAAGCAGCTCCACAGAGAGGGATCTGGGAGTCCTGGTTGACAACAAGTTAACCATGAGGCAGCAATGTGCCCTCGTGGCCAAGGCAGCCAATGGGATCCTGGTTGCCTGAGGAGGAGCGTTGCCAGCAGGTCGAGGGAGGGGATCCTGCCCCTCTGCTCAGCTCTGGTGAGCCCACACCTGGAGTATTGGGTGCAGTTCTGGGCTCCCCCGGACAAGAGGGACGTGAAGCTTCTAGAGAGGGTCCAGTAGAGAGCTGCGAAGATGATTAAGGGACTGGAGCACCTATCTTATGAGGAAAGACTAAGCGAGCTGGGCCTGTTTAGTCTGGAGAAGAGAAAGTTAAGAGGAGATTTGATCAACATGTTCAAGTACCTGAGGGGAGAATGTAGGGAGGATGGGACCAGGCTCTTCTCAGTGGTGGCTGGTGACAGGGCGACGGGAAACAGTTTGTATTGGAGATGGAAATTTCTATGATCTGTAGAGTCATAAAAAATCTCCTGTGGGAAGCAGAGGCCAGGTCTTGAGAGGGACGGTTTTTGCCTGCCTAGGTTGAGCGCTAAGGAGCATGGATGCAGCTGCTCAGCCAGGTTCACGGGCAGCCCCCTCCCCCGCTTTTGAAACCGGCCTCTCCACCGGTCTCGTAGCCAACTTAACCGCAGATGTCCTCCAAACTATCTTTGGAGGTCCAACACTGGGAAATGAGGAAGAAGAGGAGGAAGACAGGAACCTCGAACTGAAGGCTGGGATCCCCGACTGGTATGCGCGCCTGCGCACCCAGGGGAGGAGAGCTGCCCACCTGCAGGCGGAGTTTGTCCACCCCCTGGTCTGCCTCCNACAGGAACCTCGAATTGAAGGCCGGGATCCCCGACTGGCACGCGTGCCTGTGCACCCAGGGGAGGAGAGCTGCGCACCTGCAGGCGGAGTTTGTCCACCCCCTGGTCTGCCTCCTGGGTCGTACTGACCCTACGTGCCAGGATGCACCGGGGATAAAGAGGATGGTGAGGAGAGAGGGGGAAGGAGAAACTCCTAAACCTGAGGCCTACACTGTCTCTGCTGGAGCCATCGCCTTTTAGGCCATATCATTAGGCTGGAAGCACTCTGGGAGTGTGGCATGCGTTCATCATAGCAACATTTTATGACCAGTACAACACAGTGTCTCAATCACTGTCCAGCATATAGAACTGCTCCAGGCAGTGAATGAGACCTGTAGTCTTAGTTCCCAGGCTTTTGATTTACTCAAAATGCTTCATGGGAATGGGCTGGGCTTTCCAAGGGATCAGGGTCACTCTTGACATTTCTACATTCTATTCTTTACCACTGTGGCAGTGTTTCTGCCATTCAGGAATAAAACAGTAGACTTCTTTTGGGGGAAGGAAGGGAGTGACATAAGTGTTGTGTTGTGATATGAGTTAATATTGGATTGAGTAATAAACCTGTATTTACAATAACTTGATTGAGTTCTGGGAGAACAGCTCATTTCATGGAGAATGAGCTTCCTTGCCTATTTTCAGTGAAGATGTATATATTGGTTCATAATATATGTGTTCAGACTGGCACTTGTTTCTGTCTACGAAGCTTGAAGCATGAGTGAAGGACTTGGGATCTTCTGTGCTGGCACACTCTACCTCAAGGCCAGATGTCTCTTCTTGCTCTAGCCCCTTCTCCAGCTTCAATCCACAGGCATAAAGAGAATATTTTCGAGAGGTGAGAGTTAGCCACCAGTGTAGAGACAGCTAAGACTGGGGGCTCTGGCATTGGCACAGAAGATATAAATCCATAACTGTTGCCCAAGGCTTTCTTTGTTTCCACTTCTCCATCTCTCCATACTCTTCAGTGGCAAGCCTTCAAAGAAGGAAGTCAAGAAGACATTTTCATGACTGCTATCACTCTGATGGGTTATTTTTTTGAATTTTTTTGTATAATTTGCTACACAACTAAAACTGTTCAGGAGCCAAAATGTAGCATCATTTTGTTAGCATTGCTATCCCTAGTGGGAAATATCCACTAGGTTAAAATTAGAGTCAATCGACAAGGTCAGCCCATCTGAATGAAATTTTCATGGGTTGTCTTTATGTCTATCAGCATGAACATTTAAATCTCTAGCTCTGAATCATATAGTCTACATTTCTTTACTTCTTTTCCTATATCTCGCACTATACCATCCAGCACTTCAGCTGACCTAAAATGTAGCAGGTCTGTGGTCCTATGCCATTTTATACAAGCTGAGGAATTGGCCCACTGTGCCCTGTTGATTTATGATGCTGTAGCACTTGAGGTTTTCAATGAGTCAAAAGTAAACATCAGTAATTTACCACATGTGTTTACAACTACTGTGTGCACCTAAAAGACCTTCAGCATCTCCTTGTGTGAGTCAACTGTATAAAAATATTGCATTTTACACCATATGACACTTAAACATTACCCCACATCACTTTCCTTAGAGCACCTCTGAACAATGAAAACTGAAAATAAACAGCATACTTTTTCTCTGTTGACTTAAACACATTTATTATTATTATTACTATTATTATTATTATGTTTAGGGCTCAGATGTACAATCAAGACACCTCAAAACTTTCTTGATAGCTGTAGTGGACCAAAATCAAGAATTTTACTTGTATTTCTTATACTCACTTGGAAGGTTAAGCTACAGAGTTCATTCAGATACTCACTCTGGATTAACTCCAAACCCAGCCGACCTCTCTTAAGGGCTGGGCTGCAGCTGCAAACAGAATGTGCATCTGCAGAGCCCTCTCTGAAAATAGTCTTTGTTGTGACTAAGATATTTAGATCTTTTTTCAGTAGCATTCTTATTTGATTGACTGATGTGCCAGTGAGTTATTTTAGAATCTGGGTTATTTCTATTTCTGCTGTAAGATTCTAGATGCTGTGTAATTGCTAGGTCCACTCTTTTATTTGATAATGCTTTTTAATCTAAAATTGGGAGCAAAGTGTTTTGTTGTGTAAGGTCTGTATTTGTGTCAGAAACATTGATGACCACAAATAGACTATGGGCGTCTTCCTCATGTATTAAATTATATTGCTTAGAAGCATAACAAGTCAACATCATGCCCTCCTGCACTGTCACTTAGAGATCTTTTTTAGGTCCCTTCTTCTCTTCCTGTTAGAAAAATATTGGGCTGTTAGTAATTATTTCTCTATCAGGCTCACAGAAGGAAAAAGGAATGATATGAGCAAATTAATTTGCGTGGGGAGGTTGCACCTGGGGAGGTTTAGTAATTTTAAAAGCATATAAAAATCATCATGTATTGGTAAATATATGGATTTTCAAAATACTATGTGAAAGTACTTGAAGAAAAGTTGATATTCAAAGATCTGCTCTTTGAGAACCTCTAAAAACGTGGAGGGTGGTTGCATGTGTACACCTATTTGTGGTAATGATTCTTAAAAATCTTAGGAATGATTATAAAGCCAATTTGAATGGATCTGCTTTAATTTGAAGAGAAAAGAAGGAATGATTAGCCTAAAAATTCACCCTCAATTGCCTAAGCTGACTAATCAAAATAATGTGCTACATGAGTGTGAAATTTAGAAAAAGTCAAAATAAACTTCTGAGTTTATACAAAAATTTTTCTGGCACTCAAAACATGTCTCAGATAAGATATGTTTCACTCAGACACAGGTGTTGTGTTAATAATTACTATGTTTTCACAGAGATCATTTGGAACCAAGACTGACTCAACTTTTAACAAGTAATTTGTGTTTTACATGTCACAAATTTATAGTATGTGGTGTCTTTTAAATTCCACTTTCTCTATAGTCTTCTTGCAAATAGATGCAAACATCAATCAAGAGTAAGCATTAGTATTTTAGTTTGCATACGTTGGTTTTATGTTAGAGTTTTTAGCTGTTGCTACAGAAACAGATGTTAGGATGTGTTATAAGGCTTTGAAAAAAGAAAGCCTTTCTTCGCATAGATTCCATGGGGAGTTGGTAGAGTTTGGCAACTACATTTTCAAAGCTCCCGTTTACACTGAGCCTGCCACAACCACACGGATATAGTGAGAGAGACACTTGCTGTTACCATTCCTGCAAGCTCCAGTAGCTTTTGTGCTGCCACACACTCACCCCAACACCTTAACTATGGAGGTAAACATGAGAGCTAGAAGAGGGATAGTCCCATAAACTATATTGAGCAGAACTTTTTTCATATTAAGTAGATGATTACCTTTCTTGATGCTTTTTTTTTTAACGAGGGTAATTCTAGTAGATGCATTAAAACTCATTTTGAACTATAGCAGTTCTTTCTTTTCATTTTAATTCTTGACACTGGATGAATGTTCTTCATAGTGCACTTGCAGTAGTGCCCAAAAGTTCCCACCTGAAACGGGATCTTTGTGCGAAGCACCGTTCAAATTAATCATGGTTTCCTGCTCCAAATATCTTGCAGCATAGTGTGACAAAGCAAGCAGGACCAGGAGACATAAACATAACAATAGGCACATGTCCTTTTAGTTCTTTTGTGCAAGAAAAGTCACTCAGAGAATCGCTCAGACAAAAATATAATAAGCAGAAATTTCAATTTCAAATAATTTCATTTAGCTTTATAAACATATGCTCTAGACTATGTACAGTTAGAGAAGATATTAGAGGTTTGCTTATTTCTCAAAACATACATGTACCTTCACTATATCCAGTAATGTCTCAACAAACTATTCTGAGTTGGCTCATTTCTTTTGGGCAGCGCAGTTCTGTGATGGGATCTGAAGCATGCAGTAAATGACTATACAAGGTTTCATTCATGAAGCAGCAACTAACTCTTTAAGTCTAAAGTACTTCTCTCCAATTAAGGAAACTATACTTCTTATTATGAACTACATCACAGGCCCCACTATAGTGTATAATAGATCAACATGGCACACAGTAATTACAACCTGGTTTAAATGATGACAAGAGGTTATAGGATCTATTTCAGTCTCTGCTCCCATAGAGGAAATCATTATAAGATATTCTTTTACTTTTATTTTTGAAGACTTTTTCTTTCCAGCAGTATCAGATGTTTATGTTACCATATTTTGCTGTGGTCTTACTTCACAGATTTTCATACCATTTAATGATCAAAAAGAAAACTTGCTTTTATCAACTTATAAATTTAAACATATCCCAAATAAAATGCAGACAAGCAACACCAGCATAGTAATTATCTTAAAAAAAAAATAGAAATACGACTTTTTAACATTCCTTGCACCCTGCTAGGAACAAAAATAGCTTTCATACAAATCTGTGAGTTAAGTAATAAAATCTCATGGGGTGGGGGTTCAGAGCTTGTTCTGCAGTGAAACAGACTTTACTGAATTGGAACATGGTGAAAAACATACTCATCAAGAGTGAAGGAGATTAGAAGCATCTTTCACATTGACCAAGCCTGCCTACATCCAGCCATAATAAATGCTTCAGTAGCAGAGTCTGACCATAATAAGTATTTTTGCAGGCTTAATGCCAAACCTGAAACAGAACTCTGTAGGATTTTGTCCAATTTCTTAATTTAAAATGTAGCATTCATTTAAAAACATATTTTTAGCTGTAGCAATACAGCTTCGTTGCACTGTTCTTTTTACTTTCCTGAATGTTTAATAAACATCCAGGTTAATTAAAACAATACTACAGAAGCATCTAGTGGCCATAAATCTCCCACCAGGTCTCTACTAAAACTTGCTTTAGTGTAGGTCATTTACTGGTTAAAGATGAACGGTCCTGTCATGCCACTGTCCTTCCAGTAGAGGTCCCGGTCTTTAGCTTCTGGGAGAGAGCACAAAATGCCTTTCAGATGATAAAAATAAAAGAAAACAACAAACAAACAAACAAACAGTCAAACAAAACACAGGTTAATGCCTGCCTTTCCAAGGCACTAAACTTATTTATAAGAAAAGTGGTAGATTTGGGGTAAAAAAACAAAGGCAGACTGTGATTCTTAGCCAAGCAATGATGCATAAACAGCTTTCTGTGGACTTAATGTAAGATTTGCTATGAGACTGCACAGCAAAGCCAGGAAGTGGCAGGCATAGATGAACACTTACGAAACAAAGATCCTGTCCTCATCCTAATCATGAATGCTGAAAGAAAACAAAAGACATATAAATACTACATCTGTGCCTCAGATTAAAGGCTTTTTTTTTCCTGAGATCTCTAAGGAGTCAGATTGTCTTCTTTAGTTTCTACCATTAGCAGTGGTAGAAACCACTACCAATGGTAGTATTCTACCATTATAAAAGATGACCTTTTGCATAATGCTGCAATAGCAGCTAAAACAAAATTATTCCGTTATCTAAATGTTTGCCTGTCCTTACATTTACAAGGAGCTAAAATTAATTAATCTTAGTGAAAAAATATTTAAAATGAGAAAATTTAATGACAGAAAATCAGATCCATTCACATTACACAGCTACACCAGTGTCAGTGTAAGGCTACACTTAACATTTAGGCAACTTCTGTGCCTCTGACTTCCAAATAAAAGAGAAACAGTCTTTACCTGTAAAAGACCTGCTTTGGTCCATAGTGTGGTTTGGAGTAGGCTAAAAACAATGAAGGAAACAGTTGATTAGGCTCAATAATCAACAGTTTTTAGCTACTGCATCAAAAAGGACTCTGAAGAATAAGTTTTTCCTAATTCCTGAGGACTGACTATATCATCCTCCATCTTCCCAAGTCAAATTTGAGAGATTCTTTTACAAGATTCTCCTTTGAAAACAATGCATTCGTTTGATGGCTTAGAGTTTTATCACTATATATCACTGTGAAAGCACTAATTATGGCTAGAGGAGTCTAGTGACAATTGTTTAACGTAGACAGTGCCAATTGTTTAACATAGACACTTAAATTACACTTGTGTTCTGAGCTCCTGGTGAAGGAGTCCTACAGGGTGGAGAAAGACAAGGGTCCTTGAAAGCCTCCAGAGGGAAAACCTGCTTGCAGTATCAAATGCCTAGCACAGGTTTGTTAAGTAATTAAAACATAGATGCAAATGAAGTGATGGCATTAGTTGGCTTACAACTAATCCCATGTTTCACACCCAGTGACCTGGAAGCATATTTATTTTTGGTTTTAACATCCTAGAACTCTACAATTCAGTTCCTCATAACAATGTGAAGAATGGCTTTTGCCACCCTCCCAAATGAGTTTGTGCTTTTGTTACCTTGGTCAAGTCTAGTAGGAGCTGAGTCCAACTGAGTTATGTACCTTAGTTTATATTAAAGGACTGTAAGAAAAAAAATGCAGAATAAGAGAGGCTATTTGCTGATACCAATGATTCTTATTCCTATTGGCATATTCGGACTATTCTCTGTAGTAGAACAGTACTGAAATTCTACTCACTGAGGAAACAAACGTAGGCCAAGTATCTAGCACAATTCTGTAACTTGCTTTTTTCTAATGCATATATCTTTCCATTTATTCAGTTAGTTGCAATACAAGGGTGCAGATGTCCCTGCTCACTTCAACAACACTCAGCATGCAGCTCCCAAGGGGCTGCAGGGCTATTCATAGCTTGCCAATGCCACTCACTGCACAGAATCCTAACGATGATGCATTGATTTCATAGAGGAAAACTGATGATTTAAAGAAAAAATATAGACACAGACAACTCATAGACACATGTGGGTGGCTGTGGCACGGACAGAAACAGGCTTCCCAACATATAAAGCTGATGACAGACTTCAAAGGCCCAGTCTCTCACTGAATCATCAATAACACTGCACATACTGAAGCCTTTATTTAGCTGTTTTGGTGATAGAATTAGCTCTTTCTTGATAACCATCTAAGATGCTAAACCTGTCCTGTGTAGTATTTGTGCATTCTAAAGATATTTAATTGTGTGTGTGTGTGTGTGTGTGTATGCACATGCATGTATATGTTTCCAGAATATCTCTGTGGCTGTTGAAACCTGACTACTGGTTACTAGCTGTCGATTCAAAAGTGCTGTCAGGCACAGTCTTGAGCCAGCAACATTGATGAATTGTTCTCACTAAAAGCTTATTCCCCAAGGGGGAATTCCTCAGGGATGTTCCCAGAGACCATAAGAAATACATGTGCTTCTACTGTTCCTTAAAGAATGCATTATAATTCCTTGTGACCCTGGCCATCTCTGCTTGTTACATGCAGGGAGCAACTAGGTCTTTTTTACGCCACTTACTGTGACTTGAAGTGCCTCAAAAAGCAAGGACGTGACCTGCAGCCTTGTGTGTCCTGTTGCTACTTTCAAGGACTGTCCCTTGGTAATGCGCACAGTAGCTCAGCATAACGAGGCCCTGCACAGAAAACAAGGATGATGTTATTTTCCTGACATATATGCTACAAATGGCAGCAGCTTTATCTAGTTCTTGAACACAGCATTTGGAAAGATTTCTCTTGTGACACTGCTCCTTGCCGTGCAAGAACTCTTATTCTGTCTGTAAAACCTTAGCGATTTAGAGATGTTTCCTTTATTTGCATGTTTCCTTTGAGAGGTTTTATATCTTTCTGTCATTGACTAATTAAGTTAAGTGCCATGTTGCTATTGTGGAAGTTTCTCTCTCTCTTTCTTTCTATAAACAGTGTCCCAGCTTTTACAGTTTCCAAAAATTGCATCCTCCACCGCAGCCACCACTTGACTGCATTTTATGCTCTTGGAACTGGGATGAATGTTCTTTTGAACTTTGAATAAGAAAAGACATCTAGTACTTTCTTTCCAATAATCTCCTAGTGTTCTGTGTGAATTGTATGGCACACAAGGATGCAAGGCTAGACTGTGACACATGGTGGTGCAGAGCAGTGGGTCTGTCCTCTACATCCATATCTGGTTTACCTGAACCCTAGGACAAACGGGATTTAGATAGTCTGCCCTGATGTGTGGGATTATGGTGTACACCAGCTACACTGAATGGGAGCACTATCACTATCTCTCACTCTACTGGCCAGAAATATTTACTGGTGCTTTATCTCCTGCCTTGCCTTAACTTGCCTTAAAGATAGTAGAAAACAGGAGATAAATTGTGTGTCAGAAATGTGTCACCAAAAAGTTCAATATAAATGTTTTGAACATAACTTACTCAGAGCCTTTCTCTTATACCTGGAATGGTCTCTTCTATAGTCTGGCTGCTCAAATTTCACAAAAATAGTGGAAGAGAAATGAAAATGACATCGAAGGAAGACAGGAAAGGAGGAAGGAAAGGAGGGAGGGAGAGAGGGAGACTGGCATGAGAACATACATGAAAAGAATGAATCTCAGAGATGTTTAGAGAATTAAAAGGAAGTTATAGTAATAAAATGTAGCAAATTTCTTTTCCTAAATTTAATTCTATGCAAAAGTCTTAGAATCTATATACACTAGGATAAACAAATGTAATTATTATCTGCTCAGCCATGCAGATTGAAGGTGATACTCTGTGTCACATGGGGTTCCAGATATACATCCAAAGGATCTATGAAAGTAAACAGGACTATAAATTGAAGTTGTGCCATTACTTAGGAAACTAAGATGTGAAAGCAGAAGTTTGAAACGTGCACATTTCACTATAAATAAACATTTTTTTCTCTGAGACATAGTTTAAGACTAAACACATAGTGTATTTTGAGTTCAATTTGTTAATTTTTCTTACTGTTCAGAGCAGTAAGTTCTGTTAACAACTGAATTTAGAGGAGACAATCTCAAGGAAATGAGATAAATAATCTTCAAATGGAACAACTAAAAATTAATACTAGCATAGTCAGAGATCTGTATCATAGAGCTCTAGTTGTATCGTATCATCCTTTTCATTACAGAGAAATCAGAATTACTTTGCCAAAGTTTTACCTGCCCAGAGGTTACTTTCTGAAAAAAAAAATCTCATGTAAGTATGCACAAATTCTTGTTTGGACAATTTCATACCATTCTTACGTGTCTTTTCTGTGATACTATTGCAGTGGTTTGGCTACAGGGGAAAAGTATGGACCCTTTCCGAATTATGATGGTTTTCCCATTACATGCTTTACCCTTTGTACACATTAAAAGATGAGCAGCAATCCTCAGAATTTCTTAGTAGGTCCTCTTGTCTAACTACTTCCAGTCAAATCTCTCTTTTGCAATTTTGGTTTATGACTTCCCTCCACCACGTGAAGGATAATTAAAATCCATTTGTCTTTTTTCAAATTTGGTTATTATCCTTTCTTCTTTTCTTCTTTCTTTTCTAATCTTGCCCATCATGTTAACTCTGATGACATCAGCTACCTACTGCCTGTTTAGTGTCTTTTGTTCTCAATAGGGTCTCAGCTACCTACCCTTATTGTCCCATATTTGCTACTCCTTCTTTACTGACCAAGTAAATTTATGATTTCTGTATGTGGTGGTTCTGCTCAGCTTTGCTTCATTATCCTTTTTGCTTTGCTTCTTGACATCAACACTGACTCACTAGTTCCCTTATGATCATATATGCCTATTACTATCATTTCATCTATTCTCTGTATCACAGGACACCTTTTAACTTCTGGATAATGTTCTTTTAGTCAGTTACTGCTGCCAGAGCCTGTTTCTCTATTATCCAGGCCTCAGGAACTGCTTTCTCTACTTTAGTAAATCTATATTTCATGCTACAGCCTACCTGAATATACTTCTGTCCTGGATGAATTCCTCCACTCCCCTAGGAAACCTATAGGAATAAATGGTCAGCTTTCCACATCATATAACCAAAGCAGCAAGTATTTCCTTTATCTTGATTGTGACAGGAGTCCAAAGCTCTAAGCCAAGTTTGTACAATCAATTCCTTTCCTCAGCAATACCTGAGAAGAAGCTGGCCAATTCCAAACAGAAAATGTGCAAGATACAGTCAGCAACTTATACACAAGCCTTTGGGAAAAGCAGTTCAAAAATAACTCAGCCCATCTCTGGAGGCTTCTCCTTAGACCTATCGCACAATGAAACATTCAGGGCTATCTCAGATTTTTACTAAGCACAATATCGAAGTTCATAAACCAGAGATGGAAACTGGAGATAGAGTTCAGTTCAGAGAAAAGTCATTATGCAATCAACCTGATAGACTAGAAATTAAAATGAAGATATTATTCACTTCGGTGCCCAAAATATGAGGAAGAACAAGATAGGTATTTCCTCAAATTATCAGAAATGATGAAAGACGAGGAAAATTCAAGCTTAGCACTTTTAGAGACCACACAGGTAGCTTTGTATAGTAAACTACCACTTTGTCAGAAACAGCCAACAATGACAGAGGAGCAGGCTTATACACTGAAGAAAGTGAATAAAATCCTTATGTCATTGAAGATAAATGGTAATTTTTTCTATGGAGTTAAGATTTGGCAAAATGTGTATAGTCACTCACCATGAAAATTCTGACTTCTTTGAGTATTTACTGTCCTACCTCTTTCTTACTCTAGACAGACTATATAATACTAATGCAGTGTGATTGACACCATCATCCTTCATGTATAAAAATGGAAGGAAAGCTTGGTCATTCTGAGGACCAGCTCATGAAGAAATTTCAGAAAATTGTCTGTGAACTGCAAGAAACACTGATTAAATTCAATTTAATTTTCAGAATGCAAATGTTTTACTCTAAATGATATTTTCATTCTCATGCTGCTTTAATATCAGTGCAATCCAGGTCATTGAATAACAATGACAAACTGCAAAATCTATGTGTTTATTTTCCCTCTTGTCCATGTCCCCAGGTCCCTTTCATACAAGTGATCAATGTGACTGCAGCTTCCTCTGCCTTCCTGTTAGAAAATCATGCAAGAAGAGAAGCATGAAATGGAGCTCAGCCCAAAGCAGTGCTAACAATTCATAGATGTAAGACATTCAAAAATGCATTCACATAATCCATTTTAAGTTTATTCTTTGATAGTTAGCATACAATCTCGATGTGACCATTACCAGGACATCTGGAACAATTTCAATCCAGGTGAGCACAAGATCCACTTAAAGGGCCTTGATTTCAGGTATAATTAAAAAATATGTGATTATGTTTGCAATCTCCATACAACTTAGGAAATCTGGTTGCTATTACACACTAACTGTGTCTTTTAACAGTGCTGTGTGGAATCCACTATTTGCTGAAAGCGCTTGTTACATGGGTTCACCAGATCAGGCAGATAAATTATTACCCTGACAACTTTGTTGTTAGTCAAAAAGACAATGTTGATAAAGCAATACTTTTAAGAGATTAACGGGCAGGAAGAATAAAAACAAAGAATAAAGAAGGCTAAGAAAGAGAGCCATAAACAAAACTTTGGATAGGAGACAAAAAGATGTGACTATTCCAATAGTAAGGTAGGATTAACTATCAAACTATCCTAAATTAGAGGAAGCCAATCGAGTCTGAGAGGCTCCTAACATTGTAAAGAGAATCTGTATACTGAGGTAGCATCTTCTTAGTTACCATGGAGGATTTTAAACATTTTACAGAATGGTCTGAGAGAAGAAATGATGCATAGGGTACATGATGTCATCATATTACAAAGGAAGAGTGCCCTGCTCAAAACCATGCTATGTGCTCCCTGGTCCACCTGTTATCTGTCTCTGAAGAGGTCATTTGTGAGCCCAGATCACCCACAGGACTGAAATCTTGGAAGTTAAAGCTGCTGAGAGGTAAGGAGAGAGAGGAAAAAGTCTCCTACTGACAGCTGATTTGGATGCCCCCCGTAGCAACTAAGGGGTAGCAGGCAAGGGCCTCGTGTTCAAGAAAAATGATAGCAGGTCAAGGGAATAAATGTCACAGTGGTGCACTTAACGCTGAAGATGTTTAAGACCACACAGGCCCAATGTATTAGGATGCAACATCCCAGCTTGATGAGTATTTAGCTGAGTGATGGGATGGGTTTAAATTTCAGTCAACATTACTTAAGCATGTGCTTAAGTACTTTCCCAAACAAGGTTTAAACAATTATTTTTAAAATAAAGGGGGAATTTACTAAATTCACCCGCTTTTCTGAAAAATATACAGTGCATTTCAATATTTTATCTTGACAAGAGAAATATTTGAGGGAGAAATGTTTGGTCAACATCTGTGTATCTTCACTTTGTGTATTACTAAGTAACAGTCAGATCAATGTTGCAGTGCTGTGCTTATGTCTGGAATTCACGTTAAAGCGGTGTTAGGAAGCCAGGAGTTGGAATAGTATTGATGGTAATTGGATGTAGGTCATTTGGACCAGAAAACTCAGGTTCAACATGCTAATAGAAATCAATAAGAGGACAGTAAAAAAAGGCAAAGAAAGAAAGAGAGAGCATAGTGAAGTGTGGATACTAAAAGTAAGCTATATTTTTCTTACTTAACCTTGTAATAGTTAGGACTCTTTTAAGGGCTTCACAGAAAGGAAAACTCCGACTACAATAGAATTTCCTTTTCATAGAATCAGAATCATAGAATGCTTAAGGTTGGAAGGGACCTCTAGAGTTCATCTAGTCCAAGAACTCACAAAAGATGAATCACGTTCTGTCTCAAAACTTTGTCCTTTCATCCTTCCTCCTGATCATTCTATTGTTTTAAAAATGCTTTCCACTATGCATAACTTTTGATAAAATATGTTCAGATTGGATGAAGTGGCATTAGAGTTCTGCTAGAGGGAGACATCATCTACATAGATGCTATGACATCTCTATACCACATAACAACCTAGTTATGTTTTGACACCTGTATTTATATACTTCTTGGTTTCTCCCTCCACACTGCATACCTGTTTTTAAGTAAAATATTCTCAGAACCTGACTAAAATTGAATCTCATTGTTCTATATTCTTCTACTGTGTCTAATTCACAGGTACTTTTAAATAATTTTTATCTTAACTGCACACAAATCCTTCTAATTTAGAACTAGTAAACAGAATTATTTAATGTGTTCTTTAATCCTCTTCCAGATTCCGTAAAGGCTCCTTTCCAGTACTGTGTACTGCTGTTTATCTTCACTTGTAGTGAAGATCTTTTCATACAATTTTCAACACAGGATACTTTTTCTATGCAGAAGTATGTCAAATGCTTTACCAAAGGCACCATCTAATATATATTTACCACCTCACAATTTTTTTTCTGTTGGAAAGTGAGGGTTTGGCTTGAATCATGAGATGTATTTCTTTTGAATCTATTTTTTCATTGTATTTATTGATGCTCTCCTCAAGCGACTGAACTATGAGCTTTCTGTTTTTCTCCAGTTCACTATAAACTTTGCCACATAAAGTCTACATATAAGGTCATCTGAACTACACCGACCATCTAAAAGTCTTATCTAAACCAGTTGTTTATGCTCACCCAGTAGTCCCAGGATTACTCACTCATTTCACATGTCATAAACACTAACTTTTCATGTATTTGAAATCTGAAGATATCATGTCTCCTTATTGTCTCTGCAGAGCACCTAGAGTATCTTAGAGATTTAATTTTAAATTAGCTAAAGTCAAGTCAAATGCATTCCATCATGAAAAATAAACTAAGCTACACTAACCTAAAATAAGCTATAATATAACAAGATATAATATAGTACTATAGCATTCAGTTCATCTGAAGTATGAAGTATGAAGTATGATAAAGTAAATGGTATAACATGGGGAGCTGTGCTATATTACTGTAGCACAGCCATAAGCCTGAACTAAACACAGAGTGAACTTTGCTTATTTAGTTCAACACAAAATCTGCGAATGCAGTGAGATGTGAAGAGAGCTAGTATCACGTGCAGCAAGATGGGGTCAAAGTAACCACAGTAGTCCAAGTGCATAAAAGTTAGCTGCACCAATGCCATAGCTGCCCCATCCCGATTTTCCATGTGGGACGTCATAGAGCACCATGACTTTCTTTAGTCTCAAAAGCACAGAAGCACTTTTGAAATACAACTACCTTGGTAAGTCATGAATACCAGTAAGAGAGGACCTATAGAGCAAAATGGTTGTTGAAGACACAAATGCGATATCATAGTGACTTTACTTCAGATCACTTCTAGTCTGGCATCATGCACAAAACACCTAATTGCAGCTGAAGCACATATTGTGTTTTAGTTTCATCCAAGTTTGTGGATTCTGAAACTGCTCCTCAATACAAAGCAAAGCATGGCAAAAGGGACAGAGCGGTGATTAGGGACAAGCAGAAGGGTCACTTCAAAAGCTCAATTCTCTTCTAAGCTAAAATGCTGTACGTATACTTTGTGTACAATAAGGAGTTAATAGGTAATTAGTGCACTATGAGAGCACTCCAGTTTGGGAGGCAGCTCTCCTGACAGATGCATGGTATGCTGGTGTGAATGGGGGAACACAGCCCACCACTGCTAAAAAACCAACCAACATGAATGCAAAAAAAAAGAAAAAGAAAAAGGATTTGCACTTTGTCCATTTGTCTAGCTGGTGTCAAATTCATTATTTTTGTACACAGTCTACCACTGACTTCAGTCCTCTGACTTTATACTGCCACAAAGTTTTTGGTTAGAAAAAGACTCCTATGTGCTACGTGCTGTCTTTGCAGCACTAATAGTGTAGTCCTGACTGAGTGTAAGAACATAAGAACCATATGAATGTTCTGGGAAAGGAGGAGAGCCAGAGATAGGTATCTGTAAATTTGTGAATAATGTGAATTTAACTGGGTGAACGGATTGGTTCCATCATTTTAAGCCATTCTTATAGACTTTAAAGCAGAGATGAAAGCTGAATGTGATAAAGTAGAAAGAAAAGATCTTACAGTGAGCAAGCAATGCTGTTAACATAAAAGCAAGGCTCTGTTCTGGAATACACAGGTCTGCCATGATTGTCAAGGTTACTTGAGAAGCCGCATATGCTGTAATACACAACAAAGAGCTTACATGATTCATGGGAGGGACAAAATAGAGCAAGACTGGAGGAGTGTCTTAGTTTACACCTACAAGTTATTTTCCATCCTGCACACAGACACTTCTGGGCAGCCTTCTGTAGTCATTTTAATAAAAGATATTTTATGATGGAGTAAGTGCCAAAAGCAGAGCTTGTCCAGTTGTCTACTTATGCCAGCTGATACAGACACAAGTGGACAAACACTTAGCTATGCAAGAGGCAGACATCGCTGGTATTACTGAAGAAAGCTTCTGCCAGATATTAACCAGGACTTCCAGAAACAAGCTGTATTTAACATCTCACTGCTTGATGTGGATCATATGGCAGCCAATATACTATCAAAGGTTTAAAAACAAGTAAATGTACAGCTTACCTGCCAAAGACTTTCTTCTGGTTTTATTACCACTTGTAGTGGAGACAATGTTTTAAGAGCAGCATGAGATAGCTAATTCACACATGTCATGTTTGGTGTCCCGTCTTAACCTGCTGTTGTGAACACTTTCTTGAGAATGATGCTATTGTTATTATTTAGTACTAATATTATTAAATATGTCTTGGCAGTGACTTGCACAATCTGCTCTCATTTCAGTCACTCAACAAAAGCTTGTAACAGAGATGTAAGAGGAAGTAATTTACCCATTCACAGATTAAAACTGGAAGTGCCAACTTCCAGTTTCCAAAATCCAGTTAATGGATTTTGACATTTGCCAGGCAGAAAAGCCTGGTGGAGCAACAGAGAGCTCTGACTGGATACAATCTTTTAAGTAAAGGGAAAATCCGAGTAGAAATTCATGGAATACATATGTCCCAGCATGTAGACTTTCTGGAGACCACACACACTGTCACTGACAAATTTTGCTGAGAGGTATTAAGAAAAAACACCATTCATAGCAGCAAGGGATGCCTCCACCCACCTTGGTTCCTCACTTCAGTAAGTAGTAAGCAGGTTTGCTAGTTATTTCACAAATGACTCTGCAACATAGTAAGGGAAGATTTGTTGACCAAATGCAGGTATGTGCTAACAGTTCCCTGGTGAGGAATCTCTGATACCTGTGTTCAGTTGTTGACCTACCACAGACCTCTGTGTGACTATAGAGAAGTCACTTAGTATGGTATTTATTCATCTTATCCAAATTTAGTCTCCTGCAGTATAAACATCTACATAGGAGCTAGTCACCCCGTGCTCCCTTTGTAGTCAACACAGAGAAATAGATACTTCTAGGGTGCAATTAATCTCATCCTAAAGAAGACATCTTCCAGATGATTTATGCCTTAAAAGTACCTGTTTTTCCCTGACTATAAAGAGAGTCTGAGGTGATTTTTGCCATATGGACACCTCAGACACGGACAAATAATATATCTAGCAGAGCCATAAAGCCATTGATATTCCACACAGCCTGCAGTTAGTATAAATGTTTGGTCAATAATAACTCGAGCTGAACTCAGACAGTTGACCTAGAGGTGAATGGCTTTGTATTCCATTACTAAGCCTCTGAATCATCTAGTGTCTCTCTTTTTTTAAGTAAAGTCTCTCCCTGGGTTTTAGATGTTACTTGATGGAATGTGGATATTAAATGTATGTAAATCCATAGCATTTTGGATAGAGCTGCATTCCATGATGTCCCATTATAAACACCATCCCATCCTCCTTTTTGGAGCTGTCAATCTGTCAGACAGAGGAGCCTGTGGTCTCCCAAGGCAAATCCTTGTATTTTCAGGGAGACTGCTGTTGCCAAAAAGAAACTTCCCAGTGAAAATAGTTCTTGTATGGAGACAATCAGAGAGACCCTCCTAAGCCACATTTTTTATAACTGATAATTATAGGAATTCCTTTACCAAAAGTAGTGCAGCTTGTTTTGCCCTTTTCTTTTTCTTTCTTTTTTATTTTTAAACAGGATTTTCATTTCCACTTTATTCCTGTTCCTGTATTCCTGTTCTCAAAGGTCTCATTCTGTTTCATGAAAGCGTCTTTCATCGTCTTCACTTCACTTGCCATTATTTTTCTTTCTGCATTTTTTCTACAGTCTTTACTAGAGTGTCTTGCTAATTCATTTACAAAATGTGATAAGCATCTGTAAAATTTTATTGCACCTCACCTTCAAGCTACAAGTAACCTTTCAGAATAGATTATTATTATAAATATATTTTAAAGAAATTAATGCAACTACATGTTCACAAACTCTAAATGTGGGGTGCTATCATTTCACAGATCTCATTGAGTGGAATGTGAATAACAAATCATTGTAAATTCATAGCATCTTAGCAACTTTACTATGTGTAGCACTTTAAACACCATCCCACAATACCACACTATCCCTGTGCACAGGAAATGGGCATCTCCAGTAGTTTCTGATGAACAGATGCAGAATTCCATCCTGTTTGCTTCCTGTTTAAATGGCCCACTTTGGATGCAATTGTTTTCTTTGCCATTCTCAAGATGCTTCTTCACAAACATTGTTTTTTTATAAGGAAGGCAGTTCATGAGACTGTATTTTTAAGACTGTCTCTGCATTCAGCTTGTAGAAGTTTGGGTCACTTACTTAGAATATGCCTAGATCTGAAGTTCCTCTTCTTCTTTGAACCATCTGAAAAATTATCTGGAGGAATATTTGTGTATTTCATCTCCCATTCATGTTGCAAATTTACACATTCATATTTAGAAAACTAAACATGGTCAGTGGCAACCATCGTTTAAAGGCACATAACCCAGTTTCAAGGTTTTCAGTGATCATCTGTTTTTTTCAAAACTTGCATCTCCTAAAAGTGCTTCCTGTCAGCTTGAAATAAGGATACAAAGGAGACAGGAAAAATGATTCTTTAAATGTGTGTGTGTCTCCAAATACTGTAGAGTGAGACTAGATGTTCATTTCAGATTGGACAATTATCTTTTAGATTCCAAAAATTATGTGAGAAGAACCCCCAATTTATAACTAAGATTCACCCTAAGTTTGATCTTAACACAAGACTAATCCTCCTTTTACTCCACTTTCTTCCACAGGACATACAGGCACATTCAGGACTAATGCAGTTTTGAATTGTGTTTATCATCCTTACAATGCAGAATTGACATTCCTGTAATGCAAATCTTTAATGAAGATGCTGAAAGAAGGGAAACAGAAGGTGATGAGTTTGTTTCCCACATTTGTGATGTGCATGCTGATTTGTATGCAGAAATAAAATCATAGAAAATCAAGTTGCCTTGGTCCCCTGCTCACAGAACTACAGATTTTCTTTATATCCAATGCATAGAGTGTCTTTACTTAAAACTAAGTATATAAATAAAAGACCAATTATTTGTGGGAAAAAAATACGTTATATTTGCATAAGAGTTCAGGAAAAACATGTGACCAGATTTTTATGAAACAGAAATCATGTTTTTAAATGTATGAAATAGCTTCTTTTGCCTATCTCACATGCCCAATGCCTGACATGTCTGTGTACATTTACTAGAATATGCTATAGATCCTAAATAATAGTGGATGCAGGCTAGACCCTCACTGACTCCAGCTGAGCAGTAACAGTCTACCCCAGTGCAGGAGCTGGTCTCTCTTATCTGCTTAAAAATACTTCACTTTCATTAGCCCCATAAGCCAGTATTTCCTTTTGGAAACATTCCCTACCTCACCTGCTTATATTTGATCTGGGCGTAACCCATTTCCTTTTTGCCTCTGAGCATTTCTGGAATATGATAACATAATATAAAAAAGAAAGGATTATATTATCACCTTCCATTTCCCTTCATTATGCTGTTCTATTACTACTGCAAAAAAAAAAAAAAAGGAAACAGAAACTACAGAGGGGAAATAATAGTTTGAAAACTTTCTTCTTCCTCTTTTCCCTCCTTCTCTATGTCTCATTTTCCTTCCCTCTAATCTTTCTTTCATTCCTTCCTTCTACATACCCATCCAGGAAAAGAGATTATATTTTTATGAAGAAATATTTAGTAGCTAGAAGTCCTAGAAACGTAATAAACTTTGAAGATCTGGTAAAGTGAATCCTATTTAAGTAAGTTAGCTAATTTATTATAACAACCAGGATGCCAGTTAAATTAATGGAGAGTAAGAACTCCAAATATAAAACTAAATATTGTCTGTAGTTAAATTTATTCTCTGATCTCTACAAGTGAGTGAATGGCGAGTTTCCAGGAGAAGCTAAAGGGGCTTAAGGGTTTTATTCCAGTTGAAAATCACCTTGAGGGAAGAAAATATTATATATAATATGTAAAACTGACAAGTGAATTGATAGAAGTAGCTACAACAGAAATTAGGTGGGAAAGAAGGATGTTTTAGAGAACCAACGAAAAAAGAAAATTAAGGGAAAACCAAATGTATCCATGTGTTTCAACTGGTGTTGTATACATATCTTGCTTAGTTAGTTTCTTAGACATTCAAAGAAAAGTCCAGCTCCTAAGTGGAGTCCTGCCCCCATGTGGAGTTCAGTCTGCCCCTGCATCTTCATGTGTGTTTGGAAGCAACACAAACTGGGCCTCAGGATTGACATTGTGTTTCAGGATAAACACAACAAGCTAAATTAGACTTTGACATATATATGTGTGTGTGTATAAAATATATATTTGTGAATGTGTGNACAAACTGGACCTCAGGATTGACATTGTGTTTCAGGACACACAAGCTAAATTAGACTTTGACATATATATGTGTGTGTGTATAAAATATATATTTGTGAATGTGTGTGTGCGTGCTATATATAGGCATATAAATGCAACTGTTCATGTCCAGCAGTCACCAAAGAAATTTTTGCATTTGGCTTTTACAAACAGTTACACTTATCTTTACGGTACTCAGATGGCCTGATTTGTAAATGTCTGCCTCTCACATGAAAAAAGCTCTTCTGTGGACTTCAATAAGGATGTTTGTTTAAATAAAAACCTTCAGCACATATATCTGCTATCAATGGAGAATACTTGCATAAAACATTAAAAGGGTTCTCCAAAACAATGAAGTCTTCTACACATATCCTCCTAAAATTTAGTTTGCAGATTTCATGACACAAAAAAGAAAGAAGAAATAGTTGATAATATAAAGTAGCCTTTCAGCTTTATTTTTATGTAAAAGCTCTGCAGCCTTATTATCTAATTCTCATAGTGCACTGTCTACTGATCTTGAATGCCAGTTCACGAGATGATAGACACAGAACATACTACCCCACACTCTGGACACGGTTCTTCCAGTAAGATAAGATCCAGAAAGAGATTGTGGCCTAGGACAGGTATAACACTGACCTCTCACTTATACAATGTTATTCAAACTCACTCTTGTTCCTCCTTCTTTTCTCAAAGCAGTCTGTTACAAATGAAAGATATTTAGATCCTCTTACATTGACCTAAGTGTCCATATAAGTATGAACCTAAGTGTCCATATAAGTATGGACATAAGTATGTCCATATAAGTATCTACAGGCTGACAGTGAAGAATGAAGACTGCATGACTAGCATTTTACAAGTTAAATTTGAAGTTCTCTTATGTCATTTTCTGTTCCTCTAGTTCTAAATTGTTTGAAGATATTAAGACATGAGAAAAATGGAAATGTCCTGGAAACATGCTATCCAACTGAGACAGGAGGTATAGACAATGACAGCAGGAGATATTGCCAAGGGCAAGAGAAGTGGCAATTGTTTAAGTGTCCACTGATATTTTTATTGGACATTTGAATTTGTAGAAGACATTGTTTCTGACTTGCACGGCATATTAGCTAGGATATTGCATTAAAACCTATGATATATAGTTATATATTTTTGAACGATCCTACAAAATTGCTCATTTTTTCAGCTGTAGAGTTTCTGTATGTGTTATTTGCACTTCCAGAGAAACACTTTAACAAATCAATTCAAAATATAGTAAAACTTCCAATAAAGATCAGAGTGCAAATTAGGTGTTTTTTAAATTTAGCAGTTCTTCTCATTACAAATCACTTGAGGAAAAAAATAGTAAACCTATCCAAATTTCACAGGTTCAGAACATCTAAAATGAACCTAAACATCACTGGTGTTTCTGAGACTTTGTTTAGAATCCCCAAATCATTAATGCTTCACATCTCTTTGTGATTAAATTATAGACACTATGTCATAGTTTCACCATATTTTACTAAACACCAGTTGACATCATTCCCAGACAGCAAAGCAAAAAAAAGAGATGAAGTTATGAACAGAAAATGCTGCAAAATGGAGATGGGAGCATAAAGGTTTAGTCCAGCTCAGGAGTTTTGGGTCTTGCTATGTGTGTTCTCAAGCAGAATGGAATTAAAACTGAGACCAAAGAATTATTAATACTTCCAATTTTGTTTGCTAATGTCATTTGTTTTCCCATATTCCTTCTGGAAATGGTAAATCTGAAAATGCACTATTTTAAATCCAGCAAAAAGGAACAAGTTCAATTCAAGATTTCAATATGAATTTTTCCTGTATCTTGAGAAGTAATGTAGCATTTGGAGTTTTCTGTAGAAAGAAGACATCCTCTTTCAGACAGCCTCTGATCCATCCTCTTTTGGATCCACAGTATTCCTCCATGACACAGTATTCCCCCTAGACTTTATATTATTCCATAAGTCTATATTTGCTATTGATTCCTTTAAGTTGATATAATCATGTGATGGGCTAAGCAGGCAGAACAGCAGCGTTTTTTAAAATAACTTTTGATAAACACATTTTTTTTGTTTTATTACTGAAGCACTTATTTTTGACCTCTTTAAATTAATACTTATTTTTACAGGTGACAGTCACCATAGAAGTAAGTGAATGTCCAGGGAGTGATGTATATCTACCAGGGACCTCAGGGAATCACATAACCCAAACTCTTGTATATAACATACATAAACTTTCCCTATCAGAGCTTTTTCTGACTATTTTTTTCCCTAAATCTTCTGTTGATTGCTCCATATTGTCCTGGAGAGCTTCTGACAGTGTTCACTAGTGTAACAATTAAAAAACACCCATCAAACAACCACAAAGAAAAATTTACAACAGTATTAGAAGAGTGATGTTAAATCCTCCAAACTTCCACAACCTTCATGTTCTTTGTTTGTTTGATTGATTTTTTGTTTTGGATTTTTTGTTTGTTTGCTTGCTGAATTATTATTATTTTTTTTTTTCTTGATTAAGCAAATTCTGTGCTTTCAAATTTTCCTTATAGGTCAAATCTTCTTCTCATGGTTGCTTATCTCTTTTGAATCCTTTTTCAATTTGTCTTTCTAAAACGTTTTGCTCTAGTGTACTGCTCTTTGAGTAATGGCATAATAACACATCCTGAGTATCCGCCAAAGCTAAATAAAATAGCTACCTCCTGTGTCTTTTTCATAGCTGTCTGAAAATGCTTCCTGGAATAAAACTTGCTTTTTCTGCATCATCTTCACATTGCTGACTCACTCTGCTTGCGATCCACTTTCCTTGCTGCATTGCTGGTCATTGTTTCCCCTTCTGAATACTGAGCATAACATTCAGGACTCATCTATATTGATCCTCATACTGATTTTGGTTCATCTGCGCAATATAATAAAGAAGTCACTTGAAATACTTTCGTGTCCACTAAAATGCCTTTGAGTACTTCAGCAAATTTATAAATTCCCTCTGTACGTGGTTGGACACGATCTTAGCAAAATTATTCCCTTTCTCCACACTCCTTTTAGACTGCACTACTAATTACAACTGACCACTAAGCTACTGATGACTTCAAAAGCCTTTGAAGTCCTTGAAAGCAACATTTCATACAACTGTTCAGCGAGTTTATGTTGATTAGATTCTAAACATTTTTCCTCAGCTTTGTCACCAAACTGTGTGAGATAAGTCTGGCTAAAGTGAGAAAGCATCATATGCCCTGCTTTTTTTTATTTTTTCACTAAAGTAGTAATGCTATCACTGAAGGAATTTAGTTTAGTTTTACATAAAATATTCTGGGTATATTTCTACTGACTTTTTTACCTCTTTATGATCTTCCCGCAACATACTTAATATTTATCTAATACATAATTCCAAAATATTTCCGAGGACTATAAAACGTAACTGATCTATAACCTTCTGGACCTTTCTAAAAGTAGGTCCATGTTTGCTCCCCTTCCAAGTTTCTGCAGAATCGTCAGTGCTTCAGGACTTAATGGGCTTTACTAGTTTGAATACATCCATTTTATCTTTCACATGTTCTCTTTGTACACTTTTCCTGAGGTACCATCTTCTCATTAAAGTTAATATCACCAAGCATCTAGTCACAATTAGCCTTAGGTTTTAGCAGAATAAAATATTAAATATTTTAGATTTTTTTTTACCTCATCTCTGTTTTGCTCTCCGGTTACACAGGGTTGTCCTTTGTTCTCCAAATTACAGAAACTTATATTGCTGTTTATATTCCCATATGTTAACTAAAATTCATTTTGCACATTAAATTTCTGCTTGTATATCTCATACCTATGCTTTCCTTTCTACTTATCCTAAATCCTGTACTTGTCTTTACACTCACAGAACTATAGGCATGGAAATATAATATTTTTACTGACCACGGAGTTAGTAAAAATAAATTTTATTGATTGAGATAAGAATATTATTGCTTGCAGTGCTCTCCCAAAATCTTTCCAGTAGTTTTGTTCTGGACTGCCCAAGTGATCCATTTTGTGTGATGTGTGATAAGCAATTCTATGCTATTTAATCATTGTCAGTCACCTTAGAAGTATCCAGTGACATTTCAGTAGCAGGATGCTGAATAAGAACACATTCTATTCAGGTGACTGTGTAAGAGCAAAAAATGCCCCAAGAATAGGCTGAAGTATCTGCTAAATATATATATATATCAATAGGTGATTGATGAACACCACTCCTTACTACTACTTGCTCAAAGCCTGCATGCTTACTTCACCTTGACGAAGCAGCTGCCTGACATTAGAAACAGCACTTTGCAGAGTTCTTAGCTCAGGAATTTCTAACACAGACTTTTTGCAAATTCAACTCTCCTTGAGAAACATGTTATTTCTGAAATCTTTATTTAATTAATTGAAGAGAAAAACTGGAGCATTAACTCTTCCATCCCGTCAAAAAATGTTATAAAAATGAGTCAATTGCAAGTCTCTAAGGAATAGAGCAACATTAGAGTAGAAGTTATCCATTGACACATTTGGCATATATTGTCAATCTGCATAAGAAATTCTTCTTGATTGGTCATATGAAAGAGAAAATTTTAATTTGGTCGGATGTGTTTAAGGACTTGCCAGCATAATGACTCCTTATGTTAGGACTTCTCATGGCCCTTTAACATTATTTAATCTACAACAGACCACCCAGAAAACATTATTCCAAACAATAACATAAGAAGATTTACAAGTGACAAAAAACTTTTTCTCCTCTGATTATCCTGTAAATATTTGAGAGAAATCTTTAGAAATTAGCTCACTCATGGTAGAAATGGCATCAAAAAGCACTGAAAACTGGCAGAATGTGGCCTTCAACTGAGGCAGAATATGATTTGTGAGGCCTCTTTGAGCCAAGGCTTTTTTGAACTTGCCAGCAAAATGAGTGGTTCATAATAAAATCAAGAAGGAGCAACTCGACACTTGACAAGACTCATTAGTTGATGCTTCTGAATGGCTTCTTCCAGGATGGCCGAGTTTGGAAGACGACAGGGAAGGGACCTTGCAGTTCAGCCTCGACGGCCGGCTGCTGGAGACGGAGCGGTACCGTGGAGGACCTCTGCTGTAACCGTGCTCTCTTCCTCAGGCCTGCAGCGAAATATGGGATGTTTAATGGGGATTTTCCAACTTTTTTTTTTTTTTTTTTTTAGTTAATGGGGATTTCCACTTCCTGCCATCCATGCTAATGCACACTGCACTCATATACCTGACTCCTCTCAGTTTCCTCCTGTATTGCACAAGCTTTGCCAAATAGGCAGGAGAAAGGGAGGTACCTTCACACGATCCAGATCTGCTGAAACGGCAAAACAGCATCCCCCTTGCCTAAGGGGCAGGCCACCATCCCAGCGGGTCCCTTCCTTGCTCTTGTTGTCATCACCCCCCGGAACACCTACTAAGATAAGCAGTGTGTTCTCACAGCATTTATTTTTCCTCCATGCCATATTCTAGCTGAATGCTGCCAAGAAGGGGGCTTCTTCACCCCTCACAGCAGGCAGGGAGCAGCTGGAGCAGACCGCCCTTTCCTGCCGCTTGGCACCCGGTGGCCCCACGGGATGCCGGCAGGTCCTTGAGTGGTTGTGGCTGGGCCCACAGCCAGCTGTGGGGAGAGTGCGGCTTATTTTCATCGGAGGAGCGAAGCGCACATGGCAGCAGGTCCCTCGCAGCACCCCATCTCCAGATGGCCGCTGCACCAGCGTCTGGCAGCGCCGCACTGCTCGCCGTCGGCATGAGCCCATATGCCCACGGCGGGCCCTGCCCTCAGTCCCTGCTGCCCTGCTCTGGCCACTCTTGCCATTCATCGGGCTGGGCGTCATCTTGAAATGCTTTTAATGGCAGCAAATGCCAACCTCATTTCTTCAACGTTTGTGACTGTGGGGCCTGGAGGTTCCTAAGCAGCACGGCATTTGTCTTTGATTTCTTTTTTTTTTTCTTTCTTTCTTTTTTTTTTTTTTTTAATGTGCAGGTTACCTGAATTGCAAGTGTTCCTACAAACCTTTCAGTTTTGCAAACTATAACTTGATTTACTATAACTTTGAAGCGACTACACCTTCCACTCCCCTCACAGCTTGATCATGGTGTCAACTCCCCGGGTTGCTGCTGCCACCCATGACTGCCAGGTGCTGAGGTCGGGCATGGGGGGATAAGGACCCTCTGACAGTGCTGCTAGGATTGAGGTGTGTGGAACTGCTCCAGGGAGCCAAAGAGGGCAGGCAAGTCACCGCCAACCATGCTGACAATTAAAAGGCAAAATAAAGATGGTGAGCTTGCCCTCTTCCCTCCCCACATTCACAAGGCAACGGGAATCTCATTAGAGCCTCATTCCGTGAGGCCATGAAGTTGGCCTGGCCAGAGGTAGCAGGCCGGCTCAGTGAAGCAGGTTTGGCTCACGTGGGACACCTGTGCTAATGCCAAGCTGAGCCATCACCTCTATCTGGGTCACAAGAGCAAAGCCTGTGGTTTCAAACTCCGTATACGGCCCACATCGAGACATCGGAGAGTGGAAAGCAGAGAAGACCTGGCAGGCCAAGACTGATGGTTTGGGGTTGTCTGGACTATGGGACTTGAATGCATATGCATAAATTTGATTTACAAGGAAAATAGTGTGCTAGGGTTATTTAGAAAGATAAGAGTCATATTTTATGACTGTTGGAAATAAAGGAAATTTTTGACATCATGCTTGGAGTCTACTGTTCTTGAAGAGAAAAGCATGATTAGAGTTTGCAGGTGTCACACATCCAGTTCCTCCAGTCTGAACCATCGCAAGTGAGCCCAGTATGAGGAGGTTAACTGGTTTCCTGGAAGACTTATATTGCTGCAAGCATATTTTCATTGGTCTCCTGGGTGAAAGATACCGTAACGTTCAGGCATAATCTTCCCTTTTCCTCTTAAGACCAATTACAAAAATGAGACTGTAGAGATCCTCCGCATTCAGGATATGCATACACATATAAAATATACTTATTGTGTATATATTGATAATACATACAACAGCAAGGAATGGAGCTGTGTCCCCTTCCACCAATTCATTTCATCATTTTTAGCATGCACAAGTTTTTCAAAATATGTTTACCAAAAGTACTATTTAACCCTTCATCAGTCATACAGTTTTTACAGTTTTTACATCTTAAATATTTGAGTGGCACTTAAAAAAGGATTTAATTGTCACCTGAAATTGTCCTAACTGCATTTAATCAAAATTTAGCACATTTAGCACAGACTAATAGATTTTTCATGATTTCGACCCTTTCGAAAGAGGGCTCATCTTAAAGTTACAGGAAAATATGAACATGCTAACTTGAAAGCACATCAAAATTCATTGTGAAATTCTCTCACACACTTTCTTTTAAGTCCATAATATAAAGCAATATACAATTAGGTATGTGTAATCTTAGGTTTAGAAGTCATTCCTCAGGACTTCAAGAGACACGTGAATTCAGTGAGATTTTATTTCTAACTGTGAAAAATGGTTCACACATTCCATCAGCTTTACAGTAAAGATTTAAGCTGCAAAGCAGACGGACGAGATATTTGACCTACCTTACTCACCTCTAAACTTGGCTGGGCTCTGCTGTCATTTGTCCCATTAGGACGCCGTGTATGTGCTGATGCTGGCTGTCAGACACTGTCATGTCATTCCCAGAAGTCCTCTTGCTGGCATGTCAACCTAGCTGATGTGATCACATATATCTTTGACTGATTGAATGGAGTTGGTTTCCCAGCAGAAAAGAAGATATTTCTGAAACCAAGCTCATGAGATCTATTCTCTGTGTATTGTATACGAAGTTAGTTGGTAACCTCAGCATATATATATAAAACAATCACAAATCATTAATATTGCACTCAAACTGTTGTTAGACGTAATTGAAACTTTGTGGCAGATGTGTAAGATGTGTGCCTCATGCTGAGAAATATCAGATGCATTTGCTGTGTACATATGCATTCATACAGTAGAAGACAGAAATCAAAGCCTATTTGCAGCTCAAAGAGCTTCCTACTCTTCTGTTACATAGTTACAGATGCTCAAACAACTGAGTTGTTTTTCTATGTTTGTCTATGGTAAAACAAAATTGTAGCTATTTTAAACTGAAATGCTTATTGTACATGGTTGGTTTAGATCTGGTGTCTGCTAGTTACAGTAGCTGTCTAAATTTATCATATTGTTATGAACAAAATCTTGTGTTCCTGATACTTGCGACCCCATTAATCCTAGCAATCTGAGAGATAAAAGATTTCCTTTCTGTTATATCCATGAGTTGCAAAAGCACTACACCAAATGAATATTTCAAAGCTTAACCACATTAGGAATACTCTCAAAAGCCATTTAGGTATTTTTTTTTTTTACCCCTGTGTATTCACTGAGCAATTTTGTGTTTTTGTGAATAATTGACACAGAAGGAACAAAAAGATTATTCCTGCTCATAAAGCTTTAAGTATGTAATCAGGAAAGAGAAATACTATACCATTAAGCTGACCAGCCATGTGGCACAAGTAGTAATCAGCACACAGTGCATAGTCGGAGAATTCGTTTTTCCAACAGCAAATAAGCCAACACTATTGCAGTATCTGGAGAATTGGAAAAGTCAGTTAGTTTACGGATGATTTAGAAATAGAAGAATGGAGCATGTTGAGTAAATTTATTAATTAAATTGTTAGCTTCTAACCATGCCACCAAGTCATTTGTTCTGTCTGTTGTTCCTTTAAAGTGAAGACTGTTGCTAATGTGTCCCTTACCAGGTCATCATTTTCAGTGCAAAGTGCACTGCAGACACCCAAGAACATAAAATAGCCACTGTTCTGTCTGCCTGTAAATGGTATGATCTGTTACTATTTAGACCCCTCCTAAATTCCTGAATTTGAGCTTTCCAAAGTACAAAACCTAACAATGCTCTTTAGATTTTGAGAACTTGATCCTTGAACACATGATGCAGAATCTAACTTCAGTGTCCATAAATGTTGCCCTTGACATTGTCAATAATGCTTACCTGGGTCAGGCATCTTGTTACTTATAGAAGGTTTATAGAGAGATTTGAGATCACTGGAAATAAAAGACTATAGATATAACACATCACATTTCAGATTATTTTTATACTACTGGAGATCATAATAATGCAGAATTCATCACCACTGTAAAAGATTTTTATTGAAATTCTAAGATATAACTGAGTGAGTTTAGTTTAATGAAGGTTGGTAACTGAGGTTTTGAAGGACCGTATTAGAACAAATTCTGCTTAATAGAGATGCACTTGGTCTTTGCTAGCTTATAAAGTGGCATTTAGTCAGGTATTAAATGCTATTTTGAACTTCAATTTATTAAAAGAGATTTTATTAAAAAAAAGATTTAAAGTAGTGGAGATCCATTTTAATTTAAAATAATTTCTTTTTTTTAGATATACTTACAGGCTTGTTTCCTCTCTCTATATTTTTTTTTAATCAGAAATTCCTGAATAATTTAAGATGATCATTTGTTTACTTGGATGTCAGAAGTAAGGCGGAGTCTTCTAAACATTTAGGCATGTGCTTTACTTGACATGAGCAGGACCACCTCAGTGCATGAAGTTAACCATGTGCAAACATATTTGTGGGACTGGCATCTAACACACTCTTATATTAAACAGCAGGCTTGTCCTTTTCTTCGTTTGGAAAGGTTTTTTGTTGCAACTAGAACAAAGAATATGAAGATGAAGAGAACTGATGCAAAAGAACAACATAGTATTATTCTTTTATAAGTTAAAGGGAACCCCAAAAATGCATTTTTCTTTTCTTTTCCCTGATTGTCTGCCCTCTCAGCTGCAAGGCTGGCACCAGTTATCGTTCTTGGAGTCCCAGCCTGCAGTAGGATCCCTTTGCAATATTTGGGTCAGTATCTGGCATGGGGCTGGGATAAATGTGGATTTTAGTGTGGATCTATAGATACCAAGGAACTTGCTCATCTTTCTTATTCCTTAAACAAACCACAGCGTCTACATCTTCTTTTTTTGCCAAATTAACTCAGAAAGGATTCCCACCAAAATTAACAGCATTTCAAGAGCAAATAATAAAGCCAGGAGAAATTTAAATCCACACATCCCAGATAACACCCTTGCAGCTGCTTCTAGGCACAAGTTAAGTAAGTGACAGAGCTACGACATGCCACATAAGTCTCTGGAGCACTTACTTACAAATCAAAATCTACCCTGTACAGAACGGTGAACTGGCAATGGCATCCAGAGCTTTAGCCTAATGGTGGCAGCTTATAAAATTGATTGTAACAAGTGTATTTCTCACCTGAGAGAGCTTTTCACAACCCCAAGGTGAAACGAGTGTTAGTCATTTCACGTACTTCCCCCACAGAAGATTTTCTTATCACAGTAATTGTAAATTCGTAGACTTCCCCTTTGCCACTCCTGTCAGGTTTCAATTTCTGTGCTTCATGTTCAGGGCTCTGCAGAATTTCACATGTCTGTTGGCATGTTCCCATTCTCCCCGATTGTTCTGCCAAGGATGTCAGCCTTAAGGCTGCTTCATTTCCTCCTCAAACACTTAGTGTTCTCCAGGCTGCTCCCTGTACGCACAAAGTGACTTTCTAATCTCAGTGCTTCAGGCAGTCAGAACTTACTGCTAAACACGGAAAACTGTCTCCCATCACCTCCACTGCAAGCAGGATAATCCTAGCAAATCACACAGCTACCCTTCATCTACATTTACAGCAGTACAGTGTCATACCAGGCTCTGCAAAACCTGACTCTTTATTTTAAAGCAGTCCGTGTATCATCATGAAATGCAAGAATGAGAGCCATGGTGTAAAGCCATACACACTGCTTACATATACACTTGCACACTTACATAGAGCAGACACACAAAACCATTCTTAAAGCAATTTACCACAACTTAGGTACTGCTGTCTTCACATTTTGTTTTTGAACAAAATCTCTTTCAGAGCTCTAATAGCACAGGAAACCTGGAGAACCTGAGACAAAAATAAATCCACACAATTTCACCTATCTGAGTTTGTACAGTCTGAAACAATGTGTCTGAGATGCAGAGACTGCTTCATGTAGCTATTGTTAACTCTCAAAGGTTGCATGGTGATGCTTTCAGTATCATCAATTTAATGTTTTCTAGTTGTCATCGGATTATCTTGATGAGTGGAACGTGTGACCATTTCTCTTTCAAGAAGCAGCCTAATATGCAGTGTAATAAACTTTCAAAAGACATACTCTGTTTGTATTCAAAGCACTTGCACAATCCAGTGAAAGTGCTTCTTTTCTGACGCTTTGAATGTGCAGAGCACAACACACTCAGCTTCCCATTCCAGTTTTATCCGCTCAGTTTTATCCTTTGATACTGCATGGTCTTGCTTAGAAACCCACCCTCTGTTCCCTTACAAAGCAGCAGGCCTAGTCACCAAAGCCACACTGGAGGGACCTCACCTCCTCCCCCACAAAGGTCTTCTGCTCCTTCCTCTCCTCTTCTCTGGTTGCTAAAGCCCAGGAGGGACCATCTGAATCCCTCGGCTTCATATAAATTCTAGATCATATTGATGTGTTATATCACTGTGTGTTCCAGCTTTTATGAGATATGCTACATTTAGCCAGAGTGGCTATCAGAATGGCTTTTACCAAGATGCTGCAACTTTCTCTTTTCCTTCATTTGAGGGATACATGGGAAAGGCCTATCACATTCTTTGCTGGTCAGAGATAATGCATGTCTATTAAAAATGGTATTTGCTATCTCCAAGGAAGGAAGGAAGGAAGGAAGGGAAAGAGAGAAAGAGAGAAAGAGAGAAAGAGAGAAAGAGAGAAAGAGAGAAAGAGAGAAAGAGAGAAAGAGAGAAAGAGAGAAAGAGAGAAAGAAAGAAAGAAAGAAAGAAAGAAAGAAAGAAAGAAAGAAAGAAAGAAAGAAAGAAAAGAAAGAAGACAAATTATTGAAGTGACAAGGAAACTGAGGCAGGGAAATATATATATAGTAATTTGTTATTTTAACTAGTTATAAATATCCGATACACCCATTTCTGGAACCACACAAAGCCTGCATGTTTCAGCTGTCATATATCTCTGAAGTATGTGTTCTGTCTAAGAGCTCATTTGACCTGAGAAAAACATATGATAAATCAGCCAGTTTGAAGGAAAACTATCCATGACACCAGATTCAACTGAGCCTATTTTTCAAAAATTCCCAGATGTGTTTGCTGGTGTGCTGGATTTAGCTACCTAAATGTTCTTACTGTAGTTCTTGAGACCTGGAAACATGTGAGCATCTTGCTTTTTTAGAAGCCATGATAGAAAATCTGCTTTATAACTTAGAATAATCTTAAACTTAACAAATAAGCAAATTAACAAATAAGCCTTTATTACCATAAGTCTCCAGTTTCTCAAATTTGCTTTTTTGACAAATGTCATCATTAAACTACCAATTCAAAAATTCAGCCTCTATCATCACATTTGGCTCACATTTGCTGGTGTTAAGTGATTTATTTCAGACACCTTGAATCATTTAGTAGGCAGTAATTTGTAAGTCTTATGAGTCACTGTTGATATTTTGATGATGTGGGTTTTTTGTTGGTTTGTTTGTTCTATAGCTGTTGCCGCCTCCAGTATATTTTGCCTATTCAATGTTCAGAAAGAGCGAGTGCTTGGAAATAAAATGCTTTTGATTTTTTGGGACTGCTTAGAGAACATAGCAGTTAATGTCACTTCAAAACTGCCAGAAAACAAGGCTCAAAATAAGTGCAAAGAAAATTCATACTGGAGAAAGTGTTAGGCCATTACTAGAGGAATCTGCCTAACATGTAGCCCTCATTAGACTACAGGTCTAGATCCAAACAGGAACCCATGCCATCTGGACTTGGGAGATGAGATTGCTACCTAAGCCAACTACTAATGCTCTGGATAATCACTGCTAAAAAAAAGAGTATAGAAAACTGTAGCCCTGAGACAGTAACACTACCCTCACCTGCACAGCCAGATTCTCATCTGATGTCAAATAGAAAAGTTGCAGCAGAGCTAAGCTGATTTATCCCTGCTGAGGATCTCTTGCTTTAGTGATTTGGCTTATCCTTGTGAGATACAGTTACAAGCTTCTGTTGTATAAGAGGATTTCTTCTATACAGATTTACTGATCAATATTTAATTAATATAAGAAGGAAAGGTATGTTGCTATATTAAAAGTAAGTTCTAAAATTTGGCTCAGAGGAATTATTGTGATTCCTTGTGTTTCATATCTGCTCTTCTTGGTGCTATTATTTACCATTCCGTAGGAAATGAGTCTATCTATCTTTGCTATAACTTCGCCTTTCTTAGCACAGAAATGCACAATCACATTTCTAATGCTCTGTCTCTGTTCAGACTAATTTGGCATGCAAACACTTGATTAGGAAAGTCTTGTGGCTATAAATACTGAGGGAAACACACTTGGGCAACTGGGTGACAGATTATATTTTGGGCTACAGAGAAGGTCAGTGCTGGGGTTTTCGATCCATGAAATGTGAAGTACTCACATCCCACACATGGCTTCCTGAAAGGAGAACAAATTTCCTCTGGTGTCTTTCTTCTTATGAAGCATAAGAGTCCCTTCGCTGCTTACAGGTTAGGAGCTGCAACCTCCATGAACATCTCCCACATGAGCCTGACAGAGAGCCCGGACACACTACCACCGCCACTATGGGAGAGCACAGCTACCTCTACAATAATACCTGGGACAACCAGTGACCTTGAGGTTGTGATGGTCCTCTCTTCTCTTCAGCTGTTGCTCTGTCTAAAAGTGAACTTCTGAGATTAAATGTCATAGACTAAATGATGAACATTGACAATAGCTTTAGATATTCATTGCAAAGTGATCTCCCTTCCCTCCAAGCTAACCTTGTATCAGAGCTGCCAGATGTTCTCACTCCTTGTCCTCTGCTCAGCTACTCAGCCAAATTGGCTATTGGAGTCAGTTGCTGCACAGTGCATTAGAGCTTCAGGAGCCTTTTATATTACACACACTCTCCCAGCACAGCCTCTTGTCCTTTTTTTCCAGGGGACAGGTCTGTATCCTCTCTAGGTGCTAAGGATTGCAGGGGCATTTTGGGGTAAGCCTCCGGCAGAGCCAGCCTCAGCTGCCAATCTCATCTGCAAATGTGTGTAACTACACACATATATTAAACAATTTACATATAAAAATAAATGACCTAGACCTGGCCTAGACAGGATGGAGAGTTGGGCAGAAAAGAACCTCATGAGGTTCAACAAGGACAAGAGCAGGCTCCTGCACCTGGAGAGGAATAATCCCAGACACCAGAACAGATTAGGGGATGACCTGTTGGGAAGCAGTTCTGCAGAGAGGGATTTGGGAGTCCTGGTTGACAACAGGTTAACCATGAGGCAGCAATGTGCCCTTGTGGCCAAGAAGGCCAATGGGATCCTGGCTGCACCAGAAGGAGCGTTGCCAGCAGGTGGAGGGAGGGGATCCTGGCCCTCTGCTCAGCTCTGGTGAGGCCGCACCTGGAGTATTGGGTGCAGTTCTGGGCTCCCCAGGACAAGAGGGACATGGAGCTTCTAGAGAGGGTGTGCAATATTGATGGCAAGAATGCAGCTCATCTGTTTTTTTGATGACAGTAAGTTGGAAAGGTCCTTACTTTGCTTGTCCCTTCCTGTGCTAGATGGCTCTCGATCACACAACCTGTTTGCAAGCAGTGTGAAGAGAAAGGAGATCTAGATGTATCCAGACATGGAGGCAATCAGCCACAGCGATGCCGTTCGTAGGGATGGTCACGGTGACTTTGTGAGGGAGTTGCAATTAATCGGCACCGAGGCTCTGATGCAAGTCATCCCGTAAATCTTTTCCTTTCCACGGGGCATTGCTTCAAGAAGATGATTAAGGGACTGAAGCATCTATCATATGAGGAAAGACTAAGCGACCTGTGCCTGCTTAGTCTGGAGAAAAGAAGGCTGAGAGGAGATTTGATCAACATGTTCAAGTACCTGAGGAGTGATTGTAGGGAGGATGGGGCCAGGCTCTTCTCAGTGGGAGCCGCTGACAGGATGAGGGGTAAAGGGTGTAAATTGAAACACAGGAAGTTCCATCTCCATGTGAGGAAGAACTTCTTTCCTGTGAGGATGACAGAGCCCTGGCACAGACTGCCCAGAGAGGCTGTGGAGTCTCCTTCTCTGGAGATCTTCCAAACCCGCCTGGATGCCACCCTGTGCCCCATGCTCTGGGTGTCCCTGCTGGAGCAGGGCGTTGGACTGGATGATCTCTAGAGGTCCCTTCCAATCTCCTGTGATTCTGTAAATATATAAACATATATTTAAATATAAAACATTTCCATTTTTAGCTAAAGAAACCCCAGACTGTAGCTCTCCGTAACATACAAAGAAGCTGGTCATAACCCATATATTGGTGTTGATAATAACGTGGAAATGGTGTAACAGAAATACCTACAGCTGCGCCTGTGTGATTGTGCCTGTGTAACAGCATACATATTCAGTGAGGTTGATTTTGCACTGAAAGGTATGAACAGGCTATGTGCACATACACCCTCTGGTATATGTGATATATGGTCTGCAGATTAAAACTACCTGAAAATGAAGAAAATGGCATTCGGTGTAGATATCTAATGAGTATCAATGACTTCTTTTCAATCAATGTCAGTTTTTGAATGAATTGCATATTGTTTAAATTCTAGTCTTTATTTATGTCTATTTTTATTTTCTTAATGAGGGAAGAAACAAATGTTTCATTAAATGAAACACAGAAAATGAATGTGTTTGTATTAAGACAATATATCAAAGGGGAACTAGAGAGTGAGAAGTGAAGATGGAAATGCAAGATTTGATAGGGGAAAGGATGCAATGAAAGTTTCTCTTCAGTGATTTGAGTCTAAACTCTACAGCACTGCAAACCTATATAAACTCAGTAGCATATGGATGAGGTTCATTGTTTAAAATGAACATAGAATAGCACATAACCTGCATCTTAACTATGGCAAAAAGCTTTTACTATCAATTGCTTTTAATGACCTTCAGTGTTAGAAACACATATAAAAAGGTTAAGGAAAGCAAGCAATACTTTTGGCAGAAGTCTTTATATCCAACCTCAAAAATTCATTTAAATTTGTTGAGTATCATTTGTAAAGGCTTTGTGCAGAGTGTGCTGCATTTTCATGCATTGTATTTTTATTATTCTATCTTAATATTTCTGGATCACATAACCCATATTCTTACAGATGAGCCTTTCATGACTTTCTAAGACTTGTTGCGTACCCCTCAAGACATTCATCAGAGGTTTTTAATTGATCTGTCTATGATTGGTATTGGTTTCTTCTGGACCATCAGGTTCTATTAGGTCTAATTTAGAGTGCTTCTGCATTGCCTTTGGGGATCTGCACTCTGCAGAAAGCAAAGGGGAAGAGATATATCTTAAAAACTTATTAATAAAAATATCATGAATGTTAGCAAAGCAAGAGTTTTCAAAATATCAAAATCAGCTTCCTGATTAGATAGCAGCATATCTTTGTCCTTGGAACTCCCTCTGCCGTAGTAGGGGAGCTATTCAAGCCACCCATTTTAAGTGTTACTTCAAATGTCACTGGTACCTATTTGTAAGACTGTATCTGTTAATTATTTACATTTTTTTGCTACAGCTTTCATAGGTATGCCTTGGTATTTTCAGGCTGACTTCCTGAAGGGCAAACTTTCTGCAGGCAACAGATGGGACAACTTCATCGCAGCCTTCATACGGCATTGTGTCCCTGCCAAGAGGATAGACAAGTATTTCAACCTATTGTCTTTCTATTATCAAGACAATAGATTCTCAGTTCTGAGGAAAACTCTTGACTGCACAGAATAAAAACTTGTTTTGATGGGATAATATAGCCTGTTCTACATTACATGTCATCTTTTTGTCACAAATATCACTACATTTTGTCTTTTTACCCATATTTTCAGTTTAAGTAGACTAAGCTGTGCGTTGGAATTGGCTTTTGAATTAATATCCAGATCAATAAACTGTCATGGGACAGGGGAGAAGTCATGAGCAGAAGTGGCTCCTTGGGGTCCCAACAATAGAAAAAGCAGAAATACCCAAATATTTCAGTCTCTTGTAGCAGAGCTGCAGGCCTGTACAGAATACCAAGCTACTGAAAACACTGAGGATTTAGAATACAGTTTTTTTGAATCTATGAAGACCACTGTGACCATGTGAGGACTGCCCATACATGTCACTTCAGAAAATATCTGGTCAAATTCTCTGCTTCCTGGAAGGAAGGTGTCCTTGCCTGGGACTGAGATGGAGCTGACTTCAATCAGGAGCATAGACTTCTTGCTCAATTTGAGGTAAACACTTCATAACTGTGTTCCAGTTACCATTTTGTAAACTGTGGCCACCAAGCACTCCCCTGACCATGCGTGGGTACTGCAAGAGTCATCCTGGTTTTGCCTGTGAACTGTTCAGGGATTTCTGGTGATGGAGGCTGTAAAAGTACAGAGAGAACAGCTGGGACAGCCATATGCTATAGTATGTGATGCAAAATGGTTTCATGTGTGAAGATGTGAAACCACAAAAACAGCTTCCGTGAGAATGCAAATAGGGATTCCACATCCTTCAGGGAAAACCCACAGGCTGTGAAAAACAGAGAGAGCTCTAGTTCCAGGCTGCATCTGTGCTCTTCCTCAGCCCACATTCCTACTTGTTTAAGGCGTAATTCATGTAACTCAAATATTTTTGAGAAATTATGTCTTTCTCTTCCCACTTCCTTAAGGTGACATATTAAACAGTTCCAGTCACTTACTCAAATAAATGTTTTTCTTGCCTGTCTTCATGACACAAGGGCTTCTTCCACCCGAAGAAGGATAAAAAATGCAAAAGAAAAATATTACCCATTGCTATAAGTCTTCGCCATTGTGGATGTAGATACACTATGAGGATTTTGTTATTCATCCTGTGAAATTTATACTTGCATTTCCTTATGTAAACTGTGGTATTTATGTTCCATGAATACTGTGGAATTTGTTTTTCATGCACCAGGTGATAGTTTTGATGCTTTCATATTCTAGGGCTCATTTTTGGTGGTTCCTAGATTTACAGATTTGTGCTACCTCACCAAGGTGAAAGCCTAAAAATCTGTCTAGTTCTACATTTGTTATACAGAAAGTCCCGATGGAAGTTTAGGATAATCTTGAGACTTCAGGGTGGAGGTGTGGATGAGAACATCTGGATGAGCCTTGCTCATGGAGGAATGGATCTGACCAAACCACAGTATTGGCAGGGCTGAAAATGTATGGTATATGCCAATATGACATAATATTTATTTTACAGTGCTCTGTAGTACTGACTGTAAGAGAATTATAGCTCCCACTGGAACCAGAGAATCCTGAAGCATATAACAGTTTAAACAGTTGAACAAACTTCTTGAGAGCCCTCAGCATATCCACATAGGCTTGGAAGCAAACAGCAAGGCATTAACAGTAGCAAAATTTCAGGAACAGGAAAAGATCAGAAGTCACTCTGTTATGATAGAGACCGTTACCTCACATTTATCATCATTATAACATTATAACAATATCCTCTCATGCTGTGGAAAGCGCTCTGTCTCTTACAGTGGTGTAAAACTCATCTACTTTCAATGAGTCTACAAATTGTGACAGACATGATAATGTTGCTATTTTTCAGGTGTTCTAAAAAGCCGGCTACATTTCCCATTTTGTTAATTAAATATCTATGGGAGAATAAAAAGAAAAAAAAAAGAGAAAAAAGAAATAAGAAAAGAGTTCAGGAAAAAAAAAAAGAAGCAGCAGTAGCTTTGGACATAAAGGAATGTTCTAAAATATCGTTTACTTTCAGTATCTCAGGAGTCCCTTACTAAAACAGCATTACATCAACGCATAAGAGATGTACCCGAGTTCAGAATCAGGCCTAAGGTGTTTCCAAAAGGACATGATTGACTGAATTTAAAATGAAAATGTGGCTAAAGCTTTGTCAATTTTGGGAGAATCCAGCTAGCTATAATTAGAGGCGCCAGCTGCTAACAAAGAAGTTTTTCACAAGATTTCTCCGTGGAAACGAAGAAGCTTTGCAAAGATGTCAAAAACTGAGAGATTTTTTCTGAGCTTGAGAGCAATAATTGCCTTAATAGGCAATAGGCAATATAACCTACTTATAATGGAAAATAAGCATAAGGTATGAAAACCAGCTTTGACTGCCAACCAGGCAATGGTTGGATATGGACTCTGCTCTTACCACAAAAGCTTGCAAGCATTTTTGAGTTTTCATTTCTGCTAATGGTCTGTATTTAGCTGGAAAGAGAAGAGAATATTTGGATTTTCAAGCTCTGCAAAAAGTAGGGTGAAGGGGGCCTCATTTTTTTTTTTTTTCATTTGCCACCTTCTGGTGATCTAACAGGAAAAATGAGAGTGGAAGATCTCTTTCTGGACTGGTCTGTGCATGACTCCAGGCAATGTTCAGGACTTCAAGGAAAGGAACTTTCCTTCAAGGAAAGGAACTCAGACTTCATTGCCTGAGTCACTGACTTTTGGATGAGACATAACACTGGTTTTGCTCTCACTTATCCTAATTTTTTATTTATTTATTTATTAACTTTTTTCTCCTTCTCTGAACTCCTCTTCCCAGTTCAGTGTTGGCCTTTACTTGCCCTGTCTTTGGCAAGGGCAAAGGCAGGGCCTTCCCTTAAAAAAAGTGTGACAGTTGTGTGATAATCATTTGCTACACAGATGTCAAGCCCTTTAAGCTGGGATGTCAATCCTGTACTCAGAAAAACGGAATGGTACAGATTGTGTCTAAAAATCCTTTCTCTGCCAATACAAAATGCTACATTATTTCTCCCTCCCCACTATTTGAAAACTTTACTGGAAAAGAAGAATTATCGGAGAACTACATGTAATGTGACTTGGAAGGAAAGAGGTGGCACTGAGTTTTCTACAGTCGGAACTTGAGCTTCATTTGAGTGGAGACACAGTACCCAGTAATTTCAATATTGGCTTTTCTCCATGTTTACTCTGCCTTCAGATGTAAATGCTTGCTCTGCAGAAACTAATAGGACAACTTATTAACACTTGAGTCCATGATGAATACCAAATTTATGAGTTTTTAAGAAAGACAGACATTTTTACCAGTTTAACCAAATGATTTCTTCCGAGACTAATTTCATGCTCTTTACACACTCTATAGCAGTACACGTCATCTGTTAAATTCCACTTCACTCCTTCTGGCACTCCAATCACAGGGGTTTCTGACAGGCTTTAGATTGGAGTTTTTCCTTGACAGGGAATCAAACCAGATCAATCATAATAACACTAAATCTTGGCTCATAGACCATCAGGAAAAAGGTGTATTTGCAATAACAAATCTACTAATAACCAGATGCAATTACTGGAGTCCAGTGAGAAGAAATCAAAGGACATAAATCTCTCCGATGAAACGGTATGTTTACAATAGGTGCTATTTGCTTTGATTGAATTAAAATTTTACTATACTTTAATTAAGAGCAGCAATTTATGACTGGCAAGCAAAAATGTTGTCATTTCTTCTTTCTCACAATACATATATATATAGCAGTAAAGTAGTATAACCTACACTTTTAAATCAGATTTGACATTTCTTCACAGAATATAAGTCATTCAGTAAGACTTATAGTTTTACTATCCTGGAAAGAGATAAAACTAACTGGTTTTAGACTTATTTCAGAGTTGTAAATGTCAAACTCCATGAGCCAGGACAGCGTAATGGATGTGTTAAAAAACATTCTCTTATCAGATCCTGCCATCATCACAACACAGTTCTGTCCCTTCCACCTCGGAGGGCAAAGAAACTACTTATTTCATGTAGCAAATGAAGTCTGTATAACTCACAAGCCTGGAAATATGCCAGAAAATAAATAGTATATTTAGCCACTCTCAAGAAGCTATTTCAAGTGGTTTATGTGTTTCTGAAAAAAAAAATTCAAAAAAGACAGTTTTAAGAAACCATTAACTGGGGTAAACTAATTAGAAACAGATCACATGATGATAAATGAGGTAATTTAATCTGTTGACTGGACTGGTAGCCTGTAAGTATGTAGAGTGACCCTGCAGATAATTGTATCAGTACCTGTGCTAATAAGGGTTTATGGAGATCAAAGCTACACCATATTTCCAGACCCTTAAGCCCCTGCATTGTACTAAGATTAAGTTAGTAAATACATATCAGTTAATTTAAAGTGGTGCTATTACAATGTTGCAGTTATGAAATGAAGAGGTCTTGAAAGCTTTGAAATTTGGCAACCAACCTTAACTCTGACCTGGTCCCCCTGCTCTCATTCCTTTAAAAAGTGATGGAGTGACAGTGACATGAGATGGAAGGAATATTCCATCTCCTGAAGATTTCAGTGTTGCTTTCTGGAAGTGACCCTTCCAAATCTTACATAAAGATATTTCAGAACACTTTAGCAGTCATGACATAATGACTTCTGCAGATGGCCTTATAGAAATTAGAATGTCTAATGTTCAGTCCTGTTAACTCTCTTTCTGGCACTAGGAATGTTGCCTGGCTCTCAGTTTTTTTGACACACTGGTCCCATATCAGCAGGGTGAGTAGAGACTGGTACCGTCCCAGTCTCACTTGCAGCTGTGACGGCCACGGTGTTCTTCGGAAAGGAGAAAGGTGGGGTTCAGAAACTACAGTATGAGCAGTCACCCATTTTCCATCTACAGGAGTTTTCTTCAGTCAAACTGCAGTGTGTTTACCACCATTTTTCAAAGAAAATAATGAGACCAAGCTCAAAAGGCTTATTTAAGCACCTGTAGATAAAGGTCTGGGGATGCTTGTGCCTTTATACCCCAGGATTGCAGGTAGGCACAGAAACCATTGATGAAAGTAGGATTTCAGACAAATTTGCCCCCTTAACATTTCCTATCATCCGCATTCCTCGTTTTTCCATCTAGTATGTTTATTGGATTTGCTCTGAAGAATCTAACTCTTCTTGTCCAGCACGCTTAGTAGCCTCCTTTGTATTTGCAAAGTCCTCTCTCCTGTGCTTGGCACAGCATCGCTGTCCTATCTTTGGCTTTAACTCTACTCCTCTACTAGTAAACATGGACACCCATTCCCTGAGGCCCACTGGTAGAGGAATGGTTCATCCGTAACACCAAACTCCTACTCTCCAGAAGGTAGTCACTTGCAAACTGCATATGGGGGATCCTCCGTGCCTGTACTAGCTCCCAAATTATGCCTAAATATTGCCTGGAAGGATGCTATACAGCAGGGCCAACACACAGAAGAGACCAGTCAGGGTCCAGCAGCTCGGTCTGTTCGCCGGCACCGTGTGATTTACCACTATGCAAGTGGCCTCAGCAAATGTGGAAGTACATGGCTGAGAGCAAAGGGGTTTGGGGTCTTTTGTTTTGTTTTATTTTGTTTTGTTTTCAGTGGCACTTCGGCTTTGAGATCTCCAGGACTTCTCTGAACACTACACCCTCATTTTGTCCCTTTTCTCTGGTGGGAGCTTTGGAAAAAAAAAATCTTCTGTTTCTTAATTTATTTCATATGTATCTGCTCAAAATAATATGCTAAAGAAGTGTTGCTGGACTCACTCCATCTTATCATTGCTGTTGACAATAATAGCCTTTTCCTTAAATCATTGCTGAAGAGGAAAATGAGCTAGACAGCAAGGATCTGCAGCATATTCTAGAATGAGATACTGCTTCTGTTTATTCCTCAGTCCATGCTATTGATATAAATGACCCATAATAGGTACACATTAAATTTGTCATGAAATACAGGGACACAGAAGGAAGGCCACATTAGACATACAAATATTCAATGTGAAGCTATATAGCTCTGACATTGAAATTCATCACATCCAAGAAAGGCCACCTGACCAGGACAAGGAAGCTGATGAGGCCTTCTGTGGTCAGCTGGATATTGCCTCACGGTCACAGGCCCTGGTTCTCATGGTGGGGCTTCAACTTTCCTGACATCGACTGGAAGGACAACACAGCCAGGCACAAACAGTCCTGGAGGTTCCTGCAGAGTGTCGATAACTTTTTGACGCAGGTTGTGGAGGAGCCAACGAGGAGAGGTGGGCTACTGGACCTCGTGTTAACAAATAGAGAGGGACTTGTAGGAGATGTGAGGGTGGGGGATAGCCTCGGCTGCAGTGACCATGAGCTGGTGGAGTTCGGGATCTGACGAGGAGGAGGCAGGGCTGTAAGCAGCCTTGCAACCATGGACTTCAGGAGGGCCAATGTTAGCCTCTTCAGAGACCTCCTCGGAAGAATCCCATGGGCTAGAGCTCTCGAAGGGAAGGGGGCCCAAGAGAGCTGGCTAGTTTTCAAGCGTCAGTTCCTCAACGACCAGCAACAGCATCCCTGTGTGTAAGAAGTCAGGCAGAGTCTCCTGCCCTGCGTGGATGAGCAAGGAGCTTGTGGCAATGCTCAGGCAGAAGAAGGCGGTATACAGAATGTGGAAAAAAAGACAGGCTGCCTGGGAGAAACACAGGAGCATAGTCAGGTAATGCAGAAATGTAACACGGAAAGCTAAGGCGTATTTGGAACGAAACCTGGCAAGGGATGTTAAAAATAACAAGAAAAACTTCTTCAAATATATTAACAGCAAAAGGAAGATCAGGGAAAACGTGGGTCCGCTGGTGAACAGGGTGGGCACCCTCGTTACGAATAACACAGAAAAAGCAGAGTTGCTGAATGCCTGCTTTGCTTCAGTGTTTACCAAGAGCAGCCCTTTAGAGTCCCAGGCCCTAGAGACAAAAGAAGAAGCCTGGAAAGAGGAACACTTGCCTCAGGTAGAGGAAGACTGGGTCTTCCCAGAGATCACCTAAGGAAACTCGATACCCACAAATCCATGGGCCCTGATGGGATGCACCCCAGAGTTCTGCGTGAGCTGGCGGATGTCGTAGCCAAGCCACTCTCCATCATCTTTGAAAGATCCTGGAGAACGGGGGAGGTGCCAGAGGACTGGAAGAAGACCAATGTCACGCCAGTCTTCAAAAAAGGCAAGAAGGAGGATCCAGGCAACTACAGACCAGTGAGCCTTACCTCGGTCACCAGAAAAGTGATGGAACGGCTCATACTGGCCGTTGTCTCCAGGCA